>JXSR01S009547.1:51559-63042 GCA_000969725.1 Ophiothrix spiculata
TAATGTTTGATCCATTAAAAACATACTGTCCTATAATGGTTACAATGCACTTTATTACCTCGTCGTACTGAATTCTATGTCATATTACCTGTAGAGAATGCATTTTCTCTTGTTTCCAAAATGTGTTCAAAGACTGAGAGCCATACCGTAGATAAATACATTATTTGATAAAAATGAGTTTGATTATGATGACTTTCAATAATTATGCTCTTTATGTTCATATATTACTGATATGTACCCACAAGGAAAATTGCCCCGTGTATTTCCAAACACATGATTCATATTTCTTTCAAAATCACATTTTTAATCAGTTTTGAAGTCAGCCTGTAACTAGGTAACGTGAAAATAATACAGACCTGCTATGACTCTTAAATGACTCTGGAATTTTTTATCTACTGAGAGGAAATTGTATTGTGTTTAGTGGGGATGTACTTGTAACGGTTAATTTCCTTATTATACTGGTCATTTCACTCCACAACTATATATGATCTTGTTTGAGCTATTTTTAATCATGATTTAAAAATGATTCAATGTTGAATCAAATTTAATAAGGGCTGGCCCAAGGGGGTTGGTAAATGGGTGAAACACCCTAAGACAAGGGTTGAGTAATTGGGTCAAGGTTAGAATCAGGTTTCCAGCATCTAAAAAGGGCAAATTCATTATAGACGGGATGGAACCATGTCTTGTTAAACTAAATACAAGATTCTAAAGAGAAGATGGGCGAGGCACCTTGATGAGATGTGTACGGACAGATTCAAGCAGGGTACATTTTACTGGCTGTATCAAAATTCTTTGTACCCATATGTATTACATTTTTAAAATTGAAAGTGTTTTGCAACTTAGTGAGTAGTATTTAAACGTATGTCTCGTGTGTGTTTTTGTCTGAAAGTTTGAAGTCAATTTCAAAGAGCTATTGACAAATTATGGATGGTCGATGCAATTACAGTTTTATACAAATACTTCACACACTAACCTTTGTCTACCGATGCTATTTTCTGTCACATGGTGTCCAAAAAGGGTGGAACCATTTAGTTCCATATAGCCAAGCAACATGCTATATACTAAATAGAATTCTTAAACAGTACAAAAGTTGAACGTATAATCATTATTATCAAGATTTATTTTCAACAAGCGTGAAGATAAAGATGAGCGAAGATAGAGATGATGAGGATGAAGGTGAAGATGAAGGTTAAGGAGAATATGAAGGTTAAGGGGAATATAAAGGTTAAGGTGAAGATGAAGGTGAAGATGAAGGTGAAGGTGAAGATGAAGGTGAAGGTGAAGGTGAAGGAGAAGATGAAGATGAAGATGAATGTGAAGGTGAAGATGAAGGTTAAGGGGAATATGAAGGTTAAGGTGTAGGTGAAGATGAAGGTGAAGGTAAAGGTTAAGGTTAAGGTGAAGATGAAGGTGAAGGTGAAGGTTAAGGTGAAGGTGAAGATGAAGGTGAAGGAGAAGATGAAGATGAAGATGAAGATAAAGGTTAAGGTGAAGATGAAGATGAAGATGAAGATGAAGGTGAAGGTGAAGATAAAGATGAAGATGAAGATGAAGGTTAAGGTGAAGGAGAAGATGAAGATGAAGGTGAAGATGAAGATGAAGGTTAAGGTGAAGATGAAGATGAAGGTGAAGGAGAAGATGAAGATGAAGGTGAAGGTGAAGATAAAGATGAAGATGAAGATGAAGATGAAGATGAAGATGAAGATGAAGGTGAAGGTGAAGGTGAAGATGAAGGTGAAGGAGAAGATGAAGGTGAAGGTGAAGATGAAGGTGAAGGTGAAGGTGAAGGTGAAGGTGAAGGTGAAGATGAAGGTGAAGGAGAAGATGAAGGTGAAGGTGTAGATAAAGATAAAGATGAAGATGAAGATGAAGATGAAGGTGAAGGTTAAGGTGAAGGTGAAGGTGAAGGAGAAGATGAAGATGAAGGTGAAGATGAAGATGAAGGTGAAGGTGAAGGTGAAGGTGAAGGTGAAGGTGAAGGTGAAGATGAAGGTTAAGGGGAATATGAAGGTTAAGGTGAAGATGAAGGTGAAGATGAAGATGAAGGTGAAGATGAAGATGAAGGTGAATGTGAATGTGAAGGTGAAGGTGAAGGTGAAGGCGAAGGTGAAGATGAAGATGAAGATGAAGATGAAGGTGAAGGTGAAGATGAAGGTGAAGATGAAGATGAAGATGAAGATGAAGATGAAGGTGAAGGTGAAGATGAAGATGAAGGTAAAAGTGAAGATGAAGATGAAGATGAAGATGAAGATGAAGATGAAGGTGAAGATGAAGATGAAGATGAAGATGAAGGTGAAGGTGAAGGTGAAGGTGAAGATGAAGATGAAGATGAAGATGAAGGTGAAGGTGAAGGTGAAGGTGAAGGTCAAGATGAAGATGAAGATGAAGGTGAATGTGAAGGTGAAGGTGAACGTGAAGATGAAGGTGAAGGTGAAGGTGAAGGTGAAGAATTAGACGAAGATGAGGTCAATAGACGAAGAAAAAGAAGAAGGGGATGAAAATCAAGATCAAACCAAAATGGCGAAATCTTCGTAGTCGAAGTTGGAATTATTGAAGATGAAACTGTAAGATGAAAAGGTTCATATCTGGACCATGAAGGATGGGATTAAGATTCATGGTAAGATCATGATGAAATCCTATACAAAATTGTAAATAAAACATCATTAAGTTTAAATAAAACGGTGAATTGAGAAAAACGAAGACGAACTTGATACGAAGACGGATACGAAGGCGAAGACGAATTTGATGTTGGAGATAAAGACAGAGATAAAGATGAAAATAAGATGAAGCCAAAGACGTAGAAACGAAGATGAATGTTAAGGTGTTTGGTACAGTATATTGGACGTGGGACATGTGACGCAATTGTCAAATGTAAAGAAAGATAGCTCATTTTTATATTAAAGGAAGAATGGCACGCGAAATTGAGTGTGAGGTATCCTACGGTTGGATAAGAACTTCCCAGGGAGAAAAATACGTTAAGAAAAGCACGATAACGAATATCACAACTAATTAAGCATGACAAGAGTCACTTAAATATGTTTTTTGTCAATAACCTGTCTCTAATATACTTTAAAGAAACTTCTAAGACAAGACTATATCCTGGTGAGGGAAAATGACGACGTAAACGAAGGACTTAGATGAAGACGAATGTTTGTGGTGGAGCTATCTTTTTCTATTCTATAAATGTTTTGGAAGATAAGATTCACTGGAAATAGAAACGAAAGCTCAGACGAAGATGAAAATGAAACTGAAAATAAAGTTTGAGACGAAGATGAAGAGGAGACAGAGATGAAGACGAAGATGCAGATGAAAACGAAGAATATAGACCGAAGATAAGATGAAGATGAAAACGAAAACATAGACGAAAATGTAGATAATAATAATAATCGGCTTGTTATAGCGATTTTCCCTTTTTATCATAGATCCTCTTGATCAAACCGCTTACAACGAAATGAAAAGGGCAACGAAGAAAAAGACTGAGGCGAAAATGAAGATGATGATAAAGATGAAGATCAAGATGAAAATGAAGATGAAGATGAAAATGAAGACGGAAATGAAGATGAAGATGAGGATGAAGATGAAAAATGAAGATGAATATGTAGATGACAGTTGAAACTGAAGAAAAAAGATGTGATGTAAGATGGAGATAAAGATGAACATGCACACGAAAATGAAGGTGTACATAATTATAGGGAAAGATTAAGGTTATTTTGTGTAAATAATTTAAGAACACATTTACAATATCTATATAGGAAAGAAAAGTGAGAAACATGTGTTGCTTCCGACGCATTAAACTAGGATACGGTTTGTGGAAGGTTGACGATAGGTTGCGAAATCTTTGATGTTTGGTTCTCAGTGTGTGTGTTTTATAACACTTCCTGAAAATGGCGGCAAATATGCAAGAAAATCAATATATTTCATCAACCTGTCAGTGTGATTTCCCTCCTTTTAAGTATTACAATCATTACAAGTCACCATCTTACAAGCTTCTCTGACAAGACAAGTTGAGTCTTGGCTAATATTGCAATTAATTTTCAAAACCAATAATTTTAAATTAGTCAATCACAATGGGTTATGTCAATGTCCGAAGAACATGACTTTGATGGATCGTATGTAAATATGAATTTGAATAATTAAACTTGCGTCTTTTCAATTAATTCATTAATAAATCAAAATAGACATGATAATGTGTCATCATGTTTGTGGTCAGTTGACACATGTCATTTTGTAGTGGACATAAGTAGTGGACATTGACATTGACATTGAGGCTTACTCACCACATGGATCACCAGAATTATGTTTGATGTGGATTAATTGGTTAATTTTTCATTAAAATGAACAAAGCCTTTTCAGCATTTTTGTATATATAACATACGTGAAATAATCCTACCAATGATATTTTCTCAGGATGTTTTTATTAGATCATCAGATTTCTTTTTAGAATTATATTTGGAAACACTTATATTGTTTTAGACAGACGACATGGATAAAGTTTAGATGGGAAATGTTATCCAACATGTTAAAAGAAAAAAATGTGCTTTACCTATTTCATTTTTTGTTAATAGAAACATGAATGTAAAAAGTGTGTTCATTAGATTTTTGCAAGAAATTAATTAGTTAGGGGTTGGCAAAATCTCAGAGCTATACGAAGAGAATGCACTGGAAAAATAAAATATCTCAACATATTTTTGGAAGAAACAGATAGTTCACAATGTAACCTCCGATCTAGGGAAATTTGAAAGTGTTAACGGCATGAAAAGAAAAATAATTATGTTCATGATATATAACTGATGATGTTGTCGTTATCGCTGTTAAGTTTATTTTTATTCGTAATGATAAGAGTGCTGTCAGCGACTATCAGTCAGCGACTGTACAAAAGTGTTTACTTTGTTTAGACTTCTAACATCATTATTGTTTTAGCCGAAGTCAGTGCAAGTCCTCCTTAATTACTTTCTTTCAGGACACGCTTAGGATGTAATACGCATGCATTGGACACAACGGTTTTATTCATTTTTTAAGAGAAGGGTTCAAATGTTTGGTATATGTTCAAAGAGTCAAATGCGTTATGAGGGTTAAATATGTTATCTTTCCCCTCCTCTTCCTCCGCTAAAGCGCCAGATAGACTTCGTCATTTTTACAAATTGTAAAATACAGACAACTGAATGCATATTGACCTCGAGTTTCTAGACAATATTATCGATCGCAATAATCTGCTTAAACTCCAATTATTATTAGATTGATAAGAAATCAAGACAGTGACAAACATTCCAAATGAAAATGTTTCCCATTGGAGAAATATGAAACAGTGAGAAAATCTTTTCTTCAGAACGTACCTGTCAAGGACAGATTTCAGATTAACTGCCACAGCAATCAAAGATATTATTTGGTGAAAGCGATAAAAGTGTTGATGAAATGTAATGATGTTTCTTTCTCATTGTACATTGATATTTTATTATAAAGAAAAAAATGTTCTTCTTCTTCTTCTTCTTCTTCTTCTTCTACTTCTTCTTCACCATCACCTTCTTCTTCTTCTTCTTCCTCGTCTTCTTCTATAATACTTCTCTTTTTAAACATTATGTGCAGTTTACCTTCGAAGATTACTAATAGCAGCAATAGCAAGTAGTCGAAAATCAAAGAAGGAAGAAAAAAGATACAATTTCTATTTTGCTTAAACTTAAAAACAATAATATTCATATTACTTGCGCATTCTTCGTTTAATTGTTTATTACTTTTCCAAAAAGCATATACGTCAACCGTTCAGCCCTCGAAGCGTTGCAAACGCTGTTTCTTGATTGCTTTATTTTTCTAATTGATTAGCATATCAGATCAAACTTCCAATCAGATAACAAACATGTTTTGTTCTCGGAAACGTAATTAAAACAACGGATAATGGAGTTTAGGCAAATAATACCTTTTGAAAATTGGTCTTTGTCATGTACGACTTCATTTGAAATCAATCTTTTCTAAGTTTATTTGTTTAATTTTTTTCTATAATGCTTGAACGCAATACATAGCGATCTCTGGATACATTTTGTATTTTCACTTGCAAGTACAGGTGCGCAACTCCTATTACTAGAACAAGAAATTTAATTTACATGACAAAGTTTAGCTTTGGTGTGGGGTTTAAACTAAAAAGTATGGTTTAGTGACTTTGTAAGGTACAAAGATATTGCAGTGTTTATATATGATTAAAATTATTCCATTGCATAAATTCAGTGTGCTTTTGAACAAGAAGAATATTCAACAAAATGAGACAAACGCGTTATACGGCTAATTTTCTGACATCCATAACTGCCTCATCCTATTAGATGTCGTGCTTTGTCTCCAAGGTAACCAACTCCTCATAATGAGCAGCTCGTCTCCTCTTACCACATACTTGCCCTGTATATTTGCTTTCAAATTAACACAACCTTTCTCCACTAATTCCTTTTGGGACGGGATCTAAGACACGAATTGTATATATTTAACTTGTTTTCCAATTAATTTGCATTAGATACACAACTGCCAATTCTTAAAAACATTGTTTGATAAAAAGTCAGAGTTAAATCCTTACGCACTTTGTTGTATATATTGGGTAAGTATTTTCTCTACCATCCCGTCCTTGGTCATCTCTTTAGAATGGCCACCAGATTAAGACGAATTTTCTCCGTAAAATTGAACTTGAATCGGACACTGACTCCAGGGACTTTAAACATTGCATCACGGACTATAAGCCCAGCTCAAAGCATCAATGAATACTTTGCCCAACGCGATCCAAATTGACGCTGCAAAGACCCGATGGTCACTCAATAAGCGTAGCGGTCATTGCCTTAAATGTTAGCCTAAGTCTTATGACTATGTTTACAGGGATTCAAAGCCAAGGTCATTGGCTATGTTGAGTGAACGGACAAAGGATTTTTATAAGCTTCCTTGAGGTACACATCGAGATGGATACATCACCAAAACTTCGCAACAGCAAGAATGTTTTGACAGATATAAAGTGGTTTACGCCCCTTTCTCTATATGTTGGTGAATATGGTAAAGGTTCGACTATAAAATTCCTGGCTTCGCATTGACTGCCGTTCTTCATTACTCCGTGCCCACCTCTTATCTGTAAAACATAAGATTCAAAAACAAATATTTCTTCTTTCATAACTTTTAATCAAATAACTGTATTCTTGAAAGCTTCTTTATCCAAAAGTCATGTAACTCATAGTAAAAAAGGTAAAGGGAATGGCCTGTATAAATAATTTACCCCGGTAATTTACCTGTATTTACACAGGTCATGCAGGTCGAAGTGCCCATCTCTCTTTCGAAATTGGGCTAGACTCCATCTAGATCTTTGGGAATTGAAACGTTACTAAGGTTGCCAGATTTGATAAATAACAATGCTGTAATCATAATCAAACGCTTGAATATGAATACGTGGCAATGACATTTCTACCCCATTTCCTTGTACTTTAACCAAACTGTCATTTCACGCCCGAAGGTGTGCCTCGGCTCCAGTAAGGCTATCGGGCGCACGCCCAAAACGGAATCCCCATCAACCAAAGAAACTATATACTGAGACTCGATATGGTATTATTAGGATGAAATTACCAATTTTTAACATCCCTTTTGTTTACTGAATTGTCATAATTTATTTAACTTTCAGACAGAAAGTTTCTTAATTCCAAATTAAGAAAGCTTTTGTAAGTCAAATTTCGGTGGCGTCAGGTGTAACCAATTCTACTTTGGCTCTTGTAACCTTGAGCATTGCACGCGACACTTTCAAAACGAATCATTTTTCAAACTCTAGAATAATTTGTCTTCAGGTAACTTAATCTTTTCTGAATCTAATTGCAAGACAAACATTTGATTCAGATTTGATTTACTTTCAATATCTTAAGAATTTGTTTGATACGGTCGATTTTGGCAAAACGTATCAAAATCAAGATTAGTAATGGTTGATTCCGTTGTTCTTTTCAATGTCTATTGACATAGCGGATAAATCACATTGTTAGGGTGTTAACAAAGGGTACCAAGTTCGAAAAGTTATTGACCTTCAGAATTTAGGCAATTCATACGAGTGAAAATGTATTGAAAAGCTACTTCGATGCGTACTATAAAGGTATAAAGTGGTATTTTCAAACCCTTGTTTTGTAATGTGTACTTTGACACACATTTAAAAAATGGTTGAACAAAATTAAACGTGAAACAAGTCCCGTAAAAAACTATGAATGTAAACTCTTTCTTCTTTTTGCTGTCCACTGTGGATGAAATAAGGAGAAATCATTAAAATGTGGTTAAATAACGTCGTGCATTTATTTCATAAAGTTTTGAATATCAAGGTTTTGTTTACCTAGTCTTTCAAATGCAATAGTTAAAAAATTAATATTTTGGACATGCATATGTCTAATATGGACACTCAGAGGGTGTGATGAACCTCTCCCCAAACTGTGAGATTTTTGCGAAATGATAAAACCATGAAAACATCCTGAAGTCCACCCCTTGCACCCAAACTAAATCACTAATAATTCTGAATTATCATATTTAAAAAAAAATCTAATTTCTAATCACTCATGCTACATTTAACAAGCAAACTATTCAATTTCTCAGTCGCCAAGATGTGCACAAAATATGACAAGTTTCATCATTTTTAACCCTAGGTAGTGTAAACAAAAGTTAAACACAAAATCAATGGCAAATTATTGTCCGTTTTACTGTAAACATTCTGTAGCTTGGAGATATTTATCTCTGTTTGACCAATTGATTTCAGACAACTAAATATCCAGTGGACAGTTGAGTGGAATTTGGACAGGCGTTGTATTGTTTATCATCATCAAAACAGTAGCAAAGTCGTGCTTCCTTCATGGTTATTAATTAATAGACCATTGGCGATGTGAAAGGCGTAATAACAAACCATATTTACAGCGGTATATTGCGATCAATAACATTTCATTTTAAATCAGAAATCTTAATATGATTAATTAAAGAAAACCTACACATTTTTATTACCCAATTTAGTGATAAGGTCGAATCGAAAAATAAAAATGTATGTTGATCACATCAAGATCATGATCTGATAAATTATGATTTACCCTATAAACGCAAAATGTTTCATTGTTTTGCATCCACTTAAAACCTACTCGAAGGACATTCCGGCACTGGTAAACAGACACTCATGCCCACTGCAAGCTTATAATAAATTACCCGGGTGTATCGCATGCTACGATCCCTACATCCCATGATTATCATCTTCCTTTGTTTTCAGCTTTTTTCTTTCTTTTCTAATCACACACGTCTGGTCATCTTTTCTAATATACTCACCCATCCACCTATTCTCATCTTCTCTCGGGATCTCCCCATCCTGACCACACCATCTCTAATCTTAATCATACCCATCTGCGTCTGATAATCTTCTATTGTTCTACCCCAATCTAAAATTGACCCTTCCCGTATATTCTTAATTTCTCTTAAAATAAGATAAACAAGATCAAAGTTGGACCGTAGTGTTAGATTTCTTTTAATTACTACTACTTTGTGACCCTCTTAATTTTCTTTTTCCCATCAGGTATCTAAGAAAAAAGACGGGGAATGATGGATGACCCCTTGTTTTAAATGTCCAGTGATGGATGGCCAGTCCATTATGACCTTAACCCCTAGTTTATATAACCCTAACCTTCGGCTACTGGTTTCATAATGTTTCTCACCAAAATTGGCTTTTTGAACAAAGAGATTGTTTTATACAATATTTTAACATTTTTAAAGTACAGTATTTTAATATTTGATACATTTTTTATGTTTCTTATACCGAAATTGACATGTGAACAAAAATATTTTTTATCACAAGAATACAAAATTTTCACCTTTTCAACTTTCAATTTTAAATGTAATTTTCTTTCATAACAAGAGTACTTTTCTCCTACAAATATTTTGTGATTACTATCTTATAAAACAGCTATTTTACCTTCAAACAATATTAAAATATTTTTTTTTGAATATGTAGACATATGATTGAGTGCCTGATGGTCGATTTACGTATCTTGTGAAGGTATAATTTAGATTACTTTACAAGAAAGAGCTACAGGAATATCGGCTAAAAGGAAAAGAAATCTCTGAAATGAAAAACCTTCTGGGCAGATGCATTAACAGTTTCTTACACATAGTATGAATGTTATCAACAAAATGGCCGGAAAGAAAAGTACTTGACCATGACAATAATTACAAGATCATGGTTTCACGGTCAATCAAGATAAGAAATCAAAATATGTGGCGGCAAATTGCTCACGGATGAGATTTGAATAATGATTATGTTTGGCTTTAATCATACAGGTATTTTTCAAACCCTAATCCATTAATCATATCAGAGAAAGTATATGTGACTATAGATGGTGATCTTTTAAAAACAAATGGACATGTTGTTTCATCTCATCGGGAATGGCTTGAGTGATCACAAAACGAACTTAACGAAGCCCGCGGTAATATCACTTAATTCACATGATGAATATTCATAAGGTATGTTTTTAAATCAACAAAGACAACCTTGCATCCTGTCCGAAGATTGGTCACGAGTATCATTTATAAAGTACATAAAGACAGGGCGGCATGGACTCCAACAAGTGTATCTGTAATTTTGCGGGCAAAGTGTTCAATATGTCGCTTATATTTTATTTCTTTTAGAATGAGGGAAACACGCAGGTCCGGAATGTTGGCTAAAGTTACGATAACTGTCAATTATGACGATAGAATTGTCACAAAGGAGGGAAATGTAACGGCATTAATCATGGAATTTATTAGAAATGGCAAATTGTAGATTGTAAATCTCCGGCCGGGTCAGCTTGGACCTTTCGGTTTCAGTAGTCTTCAGCATAAATAATAAAGAAATATGCGCAAAAACAAACGTTTGGAATTGTAATTACTTTCGGGTTTTTTTTAAATTATTTTATTTTCCTTTCATTCTAGTCTTTATCTTTTTGAGTTGGTCTGCCCTTTTGGTGGGCTAGTATTGCTAGTCACAATTATTTTAGATTGTAAACATCAACATGATCAAAGAATCTATAATTGATACACACAATAATGTAAATATTTTAAATGACAATCTAAACGAATATCTTTGCCTATAGTTTCCAACAAACGCCAGATTTGATTTTCTCCATCATGCCCTAAACAATAACCATATAGCAAGATAAAATCAAATACATTTATTTCAACAGGTAAACAATATACCTCAAATGACAAAAACACATAAAATAAATCATTTCACCAGCATTTTCACCAACAAAATATCAAAATCACCCGGAAAATCAATTGCACTGAAGTGTTGAGGACAGAATTTAGTGTTTGATCCAACTAACATGCCTTTTATCTATACCACCGTCACCTCGGATAATAACTTGTTTACATCGTTACCTAAGTTTCACTCATCACCCGTTGCCCGCAGTCACCTAGGTGGGACAGGCCAAATTCTTTGTGCTCGACCCCTTTAACCCTCCCTACCCGCCCTCGTCCCCCACCCAGAACCT
>JXSR01S009551.1:0-11837 GCA_000969725.1 Ophiothrix spiculata
CGTCTCAAATAAAAGGAGCGGAAATGTCCTATGCTCAAACGGGTTTCTGCATATGCCACAAAGATGTACCATGATGCTGCACTAAATAATCGGATCAACTCCATAATTACATACAACCTGCTAAAATCATTCACAATCGATGTTTAAAACAACCGCTTGATCACCAGGCTAATCGGGATGAATCGGCTGAAAGCGCTACGCTGGAATCTATGCTCTACAGAGGCTAATCGGGTTGTAATCGGGACGATAATATGTGCCATATACTGGCACTTCCCGGTAGGAAGTATATTCAAAAATGTCATGTTCTTATGATTTGTAAAGGGTTCTCCAATATGCCTGTAAGGCTTATACTTAGCCCAAATACATAACCCAATATTTATGTTTATGTTGCTCTAGCATCATCTCAGTCCCCCTGGTTCCCTTACGACATCTTAAGGTGGCCTAGCACAGATGCGGTGTCGGACACGAGTGAGCTGATATCAGCGGTGTTGGACACAATTTCAAAGTATTTATCCCGGTCTTTTAGCGTACTTTCTGGCGTACTGTATCTTGCGCTTTAATATAACGCGATCTTACACGTGCGTCATTTTTATATTCACGCATAAGACCATGCGCGTTACTCCTGATGACGCAGTGCTCAAAGTGCACAGTGCTTAAGGTGTTACTCATTGCTAAAAAAATGCCAATTTTTTGCTTAATTTTGCTTAATATCTCAAAAATTTAGTCGGTGAGCATATTTTTATCACATTTTTTTAAAGAACTATATAAGGACCAAAACATATGTGAAAAAGAGAGGAAAAATAGTGCCGTTTTTTAATTATAAATGTTTTTGTTCGATTTATTTTGATTTTACCATAGAAGTCAATGGTAAAAAGTGGTAAAACATAGTGTTTTTGAAATGGATTTTTCTCAAAAACTACATAGTAAAAAATAATTACTCATATCGTGGTAAAAAGGGAACTCGCCTCTTCTTTGTAAACTTAACCTCTACTAAAATGGTAAACAATTGCCCTGTTTTTGGTAATAAACTACCATCGGCATGGTAAACCATGGTAAACATGGCAAGCCCGAGTGAGTAATTATTTTTTACTGTGTAAGTCGGTGACCCCATTTTTTATTTCAGAAATGTGATCAGCACCATTGGCGTAGCCAGGGGGGTGCGGAAGGGGCGCACGCACCCCGGGGGTCTACAAAAAATGGGAAAAGGAATGACAAAAATAATAGGAAAACAACGAAAAAAGGACGCAGTAGTCCTAAATAATGCTAATAATACATTTAGCGACCGTCCAATACAGGTAGGTACCCCTAGTAACCCCTGGATCAGTCGACGTTTTGGACAAGGTTTTATTGCGCACCCCGGGGTCCGCAATCCTGGCTACGCGTATGAGCACATATGAAAACACCATATATCAAAAAATTAGAAAAATCAATAGAGGAATTCTATCTGTGCTAGGCCACCTTAAGTGGATATGCAAACGAAATACGGCTCATATTAGAAAATTTGTGACTTTGTCATAGACCCCTTATGTCCTCTGCCGACCAACCTGAAAAAAGGAGAATACCCGAGTAAGGCACGGGTCCCAATTCGTGACGGAATATCTTCCGAAATACGAAAGTGCTTGCCGCAAGAGCCACGACGAAATGCATTTTGAGTCATGACACAAACTTATTAGGAGAAACGCATAACTTCTTTCTTTGAAGTAATGTTTATAATGATAGAGGCCCTAGTGCAATTTTTCAGCATCATTCAATACACTATACTACATATGTCTTTGAATCATAACTTAATATTTTTCTGCATCATGATGCAAGACAATTGCATCAAACCCTTTCGTATGACTCAAAAGCTTTCGTCATGAATTGGGAACCTCATCTCCTTGTCTCACTACTTACCTCCATTTCCAGTAATGCATACAAACATGACCCACGCCACACAAAGAGAAAATACGAATCTGGTCGTTGCATTATACGTCACAGCGAGCCATTGGGGAGTGCGTGGTTCGTTATTTGTTGCCTCCAGTCCGTAGATCACAGTTAAACATACAGCAGTAGACACAAGCCAACCGAACAAGAGGACAAACTGTGAACATACCATTTAACATACCAGAGCTGATTAAAGAATTTGATAACATTACATTTCTTTCTCAGTTATATTAACATTTTTTGTATTTGAACGTGCTGTCACATATATCCAGGCTGTACCTACATTTTCTTAAAGATACAAAGACACTGACACTGACTTCAAATAACTAACTTTTTAAAGCATAAGTAAAGCGTAATTGGGATGCCAATAACACTTAGAAATTTAACAGTTTCACATCAAAATCTATATATCACTTGGAATATGAAAACAAAAAGAAATTTGGTGGTTCAATAGAGACACTCTATTCTTTTTGCTAAACAGAAATCACAAAACAAAACCCACACAGGAACATCAAGTTTTCCGTCACTCATCCGTCGTCATAAGATACCTTGCTAAACTTGAGATGGTTTCTCTTTGGTTTATGATGATGTAGCCAATTAACAACATTCATACTAAATTTGCTTGAATGTGATACCACGGTTTGATGTAAATGGTGGTGGTAATAGTGGTGGTGGTGGTGTTTGTTAGGGGTGCAATTTATGTTCTCTATCTTAATACATTATTTAGTTTGTAGACGATGTAAGCATGTTGGTTAGGGTGCATTTTACAATACGTTCTCTATCTGAATACCGTACCTTATTTATCTTGAGTGGTTTTCCCTTCAGTTTGTAGATGATGTAAGCTAACAACATCCCTACTAAATATGCTTGAATGCGGCACCATGGTTTGGTGTAAATGAAATCGTCATCTGGGGCTACACCTTCTGTAGTTTCAGTACGGTTGTTATACAATCTGTAATGACAAAACCAAATTTATATATATAACCCTTCATTTTGTGGGCTTTAAAGAATTCATACTTTTCATCGCATACAAACACTCACATTTAATCTTGTGCATCAAGTGTTTTATATCCTTTCTTTGAGTGCATTTTTGCGAATGACTATATGAGATATAGGGGAAGAGAAAGCTCGCAAAGATTGGCAGTATGACGGAACTAAACACTGTAGTGTATTGGCATAATCAATTTATATAGTGGCGTAGTCAATTATATTGTAATCAGTAGGCTACTGATTGTCATTGTGTACTAAACTAACTTACCCAGTGCCACCAACTCCAAGTCCCCAATACCAAACTATATAGGCTGTAGATCCAAATGATACTGCCGTCAAGAAGGCTATCAAACTTAATCCCCACTTCCAAAATCTACGTATATAATGTACAAAAGTCACATATTATTATTACTAAATTCATCTACAGATATAATCATTTTATTCCTTTCTCTACTAGTATCTGGATGACCGCTTAGCACAGAATAAAAGTTAGCTCAAAGGTTTGCAGAACCGGTGTATTAAACTACCCGGCCCGCCATACACCTTATAAAGTTGGGATAATCCATAAAACGATATACAGACATGTCTTTTGCTCATGCCTTTTTACTACTCAATTCCGCTTCCTTTGTCTATTATATTATAGTATATATAAACCGACCAAGCATCTGCAATTTCTTGCGGGAATTGTTGAGAACTCTATTAATAATCATTATTTAACAGATTCTCCAGCTTGTGGTATTCACTGCTTGGGGGCCAGTCTGAAATTCGACAGATGTCATACTTTGGATAGAGCATCGACTAGGACTCGGGTGATATAGACTACCAGCCGGAGTCCGCCACAACTCGCCACATTTTGGCCGCCTCAAACACCTACGGGGTCCGGTGTAATAAATAATCAAGGTCCCCCTGGAATCAAAGTCTGCTTTCCATAGACCATAACGAAATAAAGCGTGAAACTAATGTGGTGTGAGAGTTGTTAGCTTATACTTTATTGTATAGACCCGGACAGTAAGATAAGGGGACTCTGATTCCTTATTACACCGTGCGTATGTTGCAGATGTACGCTAGGTGCCTTCTTTGAATGTGACTATCACAATGACACTATTTTAAAGCCAGCAAGGCCCTGTGAATTCCCTCAAACTTTTTCTAAGTGTGGCGCAAACAAAGACATTATAAAGGAGAAACGGTGCTCGTCGCCATTTCAATTTGGCCGCCGTGTAAACCGTATGAGATGAAGGCCATCTTGGATTGTCATTCATAAAGGGTGAGTTATTGTACCTCTGGCATTTTATGGCTCCGCGACCCACTGACTCTGCAACCGATTAGCGGGAAAATTGGACATGGTTTGCGTATGAAGCAAAATGCACGCGTTGTATATGCGTCAATAAGGATAAGGTACAATAACTCTGTTCCATGACCGTCAACAAGATGGCAATGAGCACAACTTCTCGGTTTTAAGTCCTTAAGGGCCAAGTAATAACTTGATATGTCAAATATAGGAATGACCTCCATCAGTTACTGTAGTACTGCAGCAGGATGACTCCAATTTCTCGTAAGCTTACCTATATAGCAGGTAAATAATAATAGGGCTGATAATGAAAAACTGCATGTCGTTTGCTAGATACCAGGTCCATGCCATACACTGCGTCTGTATAGAATATACAACATATACAAATTTGATTATATCCTATCAAAGCATTGGCCCCACTAAAAATTTTGATATGCGGTTGTTCTGAAGCTGGTCATTTTTTCCAAGTATATAATTCTAAAGTGTAAACTCTAAAGGGGTATCTCATAAGTTCAAAATATCATACATGCATTTTTTACAGAAGTTTTTAACGTTTTGAATAGGAAAAGATCTTCATTACATTCGTTTTATTTTTTTACGCCTGATGTCTATTGGTTAAAAATGACGTCATCTGTGAAATAAGGTTTTGTATTTTGCTGTTTGCTGTTTCCAACATTCGGTTATAACAATGTGCTTATAAGAAGTATAAATTCAATAATCCAACAGCATTGAAAATCCCTAGTTAAATTTCGTAAACTCGAAAGATGTGATTGCTATAGTGTGATTTTATTTAGTTGTTATCTTTGGTGGCTCTAACTTTTAAAACAGAATTCTGATTGACACAAATTTGGTACCATACTAAAGAAAAACGAACAAGCTGTCCACCGATACTAATAACTCAATTTTGACTTTTTTTTTCAATGTACCTTTCGATGTACCGTGTCACATATGTGATGACTCACCCCGAAAAGGGGGACTTTGCGACAGAAAACTTTTCAAGATACAGGTGAAAATAGGCAGCAAAAAATAAAGAAAATAATAAGAATTTCAAGCAGATTTTCTGTTGTAAAATTTTATTGCCTTGATCAATTTCGACAAGTAACGTGTCATTTTAAAGCTTAGAAAATGCTACAACAGATTAAAATTGATATCATCTGCAAAGTCCCCCCCCCCCCTTTCGGGGTGAGCCATCACATATACAGTGTCTCATTTTGTGGATAACTCTATAGATCATTGGGTACACCATACTTACATAGCCAATGTTTCCTGGGAATGGGTAGAGGTTCTGAATGTACAGCAGATTAGCCCACCAATAGTCCTTACATATCTGGCCGGAATTTATAAAGAAGTAATCTTTAAGGGGACCTCTGCCCAAATGCAGTGAAAGTGATGTCCAAATACCAATGCATATAGCATACAGGGGAGTCAACCGCCAGAATCGATGAAAGTAGAACATAAACCAGTTGATTCGACCATTCTTCTTGGCAAGTTCTTTTAATGTCAGGTAAGTAACAAGGAAACCACTGAAATTGAACCATAATTATAGATGATATTTGTTAATCAATTCAGTTTAAGTGGAAGATAGAAGGTAAATGCACGGCACTGAGTAAACAACTGTACACTCTTAAAAAGAAAGGATCAAATTGATCCGATATTGATCCGATAAAGTATCAAATATGAGCTTACCCTTTTCCGGATTTTGATCCAAATTCTCCTCAAATTTGATCCTCTTCGGATCAAAAAAGAGTGTGTTTGATCCAAAAAGGATCAAATTTGAGGAGAATTTGGATCAAAATTGATCCGGTAAAGGGTAAGCTCATATTTGATACTTTATCAGATCAATTTGATCCTTTCTTTTTAAGAGTGTATATTTTCACGAACTATTTTTTCAACTGCAACTCTCAAATGACTTTTTAACCATATAAAAGTATACATGTACATGAATTAAGCATCTTGTATCGCCTACAATTGCCATCTGCTATATTCATACTTCTTGCTACTCCTACTGCTCACTGATGACACACAGGCAAATTATTGTCATTGAACGCCTGTTTAATTTCACTTCAGTATTTATGCCATTTTGCGCAACTCACACGGTCGATTGAGCGTAACAATCGGTGACTTCTAGAGCTTAATTGGTAAATGCATTCAGCATAATTGATGAATGTAATATTATACAGGTAGAATACAAAGGTGTCTTTGAAGCGGGAGTACGAATAAATAATATTGTTAAGGTGACAATGGATAATTCACAGTAACCAAATTCCACGCATTCCATTATCCAATCACAGTGCTATACTGTTCTCATTTGCATATGACTATACAATCTTTAGACAGTGGTAACTTGGAATAAATTTGTTCTGTTGGCGGGGATATGAGGTGTCATGGTCTTGTTATTTCTCGCCTCTTCTGCTAGATATTTCCATGCATATACACAGAATATAAATATATTGTTAGTATTGATTTTAGATAATAATGTAATAATCTTGCGCTGTTTTACCTGCAAAATGACCGAGCACTGCGAGTCCGATAACTCCCTGTTTTAGCTCTGTATTGTCTGTTTTTAATTATCTTAAATCCTTTGTATTCATTTAATATGGGAATTCGTAAATTTTACGTGTAAATTGAGCATTCCATCAAGGCAAAAAACGTTTTTATGTAAACAAAAGAAAAAAACGGCTTTGTATTTGTTATGATTTAAAGATCCAATCAAAGTGTTTTGTTTCAATATTGTACCTGGAAAGCATCCATGTATCTCAAGGTTTTAGTATAAAATGGAGAAACAAAGTATTTTACGTTACTAAATGAAAGTCTTTTCAACATTTCAACATACCGCATACAAATCATACCTCAAAAAGTAGCTACTAATTTTGTATATTACTGGTTGCAATTAGAGTTCAATTCAATACTCACCTAAGAACAAAAAAGGTGTCAACTGAAAAGGTACCATTAATCACCGGCAAAAAAGCGACTCTGGAAGTGACATCAAAAAGATACGCTGGATTATCTGCAGAAAAAAATATTTCAAAATCAAAACAATTGCAGTCAAAATTAAAAAAACCCAAACAATATTACTAGTATGTCTTTTAATTCTAAATTTATTAAAATGCGTTAGGCCAGCGGCGGTTGGAATTTTCCCAATGCAGAGTCATAGGAAAAGACAAACATCCGTTATAGCCCGCGTAATACAAATATATATTATTAGAAAACACTAGTCAAAGTCATTTAATTGTCTTTCAGTACAGAGCTTTGGACGACTTATTCTTGTATATGCATATGTATATAATAAGGTAGTTTACTTTCTGAAGGGAGATGATTCATGTTTTTAATTCTTATTGATTTGTGTGATTTGTTCTTATTAAAAAATAAAGTAACAGAATACCTAGGTGTGGTCTTTGGTACAAACGATAAAAAAGGGTATTTTACAAAATTTTCATTTTATAAATTGAGTAAACAGGCATATAAAGTGAGATAGCAAGCCATAATGTTATTACCTCCTTAATGATAATAATAATTATAATCTCACCGTATATTTCTGCCTAACTCACAATTTCTCAATTAGGTCACAGACTTGAGGTTTTTTTTCCATTTTAACTTTTTGGAACATGTTCAAAGTCAAATATATTTTTATTTACTCATCCCTTAGTCTAAAGAGCTGATTTAAAAAATGTAAGATAGGCTTTTATTTTATTAACGTCACGAATCAATTCTGGCCCCGCATATCTGAAGATTTATATTCAACTTTATTTTAAAGAGAGCGAAACTTAAATAAACTTTCTTACCATAACGTAAGCCAAGACCTATCTGAATTGAGTGTCCCAATATGACCCACCACATGCTAAGAACTCGAATCCCGTTGAGACAGCTTAGCATAGTAGAGGGAGATGGTGTGAAGATTTTCTCCGTGTTATGGAAGACAGAAAAGGACATCAGGAGCTGGTCCACGAGGCCTGTAACAATTATACAAGACATATTTATTAACTACAGGTGAAAAGTCATTCGCGTTTTTTTTTATTTTGAAGCTCATTTATTTAATTAGTTTTTAGGTTCAACAAGAGATTTAATTCTATGATTGAGTGCAACGACTACTTGTGCTCCATTTCATGTTGGAAATCTTTGCTGATTATATGTGGCATGTAATTGTAGAACTTCTTCTACTTTTCCTACCTCTTTCTTCTTCTTCTTCTTCTTCTTCTTCTTCTTCTTCTACTCATTCTTCTTCTTCTTTTTTTCTTCAACTCCTCCTCCTCCTCCCACTCCTCCTTTTTCTTTTTCTTCTCCTTCTCCTCCTCCTCCTTTTTTATTTCTTCTTCTTCTTCTTTTTCTTCTTCGTCTTCTTTTTCTTCTCCTCTTCCTCTTCCTCCTCCTCCTCCTTCTTCTTCTTCGTCTTCTTCTTCTCCTCCTTCTTTTTCCTCTTTCTCCTACTCATTCTTCTTTATCATCTTTTTCTTCTCCTACTCCTTCTTCATCTTCTCTTCCTCCTTCTTCTTTTTCTTCTCCTCCTCCTCCCCCTCCTCCTCCTCATACTTCTTCATCTTCTTTTTCTCCTCCTCCTCCTCCTCCTTCTTCTTCTTTTTTTTTCTTCTTCTTCTTCTTCTTCTTCTTCTTCCGTGTAGTTTATTACGCATACGTTTATTGTACGCGATACGCAATGTTGTACATTACGCCAACACGTTGGTGATTCTAAACAATGCTAACATATCAATCCATATTCAACTTAATCGGGGGCACTCAAGTATAATGTTGCAGGCATAGCGTGACCGCACTTTTTAAAAACACCCCCTAAAGGGTGATTATTTCTGAAGCCAAAATATACCTTTTTCCCCCATTCACAACCTAAATCGGGATTTTATCAAAATTGTTTTCACACTGGCGTTTGAAAAAGGACCCTATTTCTTGAAAATTGTTGCTTTTGATACCCTTAATGGTGTCACCTGATTCACCCTTCAATACTAAATAATAACACTAACTCACCTTTTTATAAGTCACGCTTAGGTCACGCTATGCCTGCAACATTATACTTGAGTGGCCCCCAGGAACTTAATAAACCTTAAAAAGAATTTATATACAATATGATATAATAGGTAATACGGTACCTAATGTCCGTCCTCCTGAATCACCCATCTTAGACTGGTTTTTCTCAATAATGAGGTGCGTGACTTCATTTACTCCTGAATTCGATTTAAGACCAATCTCATTGGCATGCCCATTGCTAATTCCATTGCTCAAGGTTTTTAGCTGTCCATTTTCAACTGTAACTGTCTCCTTTTTGACACCATCAATACCATAATTGGCCCCGACACAGTTTTTGTCTATGACAGTTGATACTTCATTCTGATGTTTGTCGCTGACGACTTGCTCATAGACATTTTCCACAGCCTTTTCAGCTTTGGAATTTTCCGAAACATGCTTCAAGTCATCTAATACAGATGTCACGTAATTATGAGATGTCACGTGATATACGGATCCAACGAGAACCAGAAGTGCCAGAAATGACAGCAGACTCCTGTCATGAAGGAACGTACAAATTAGATTATTTCCTCACCTGATTCTCTGGCTTTTATTGGATTCTCACGAAAAAAGAAGATCAAGATATGTGCGCCGTTGCGGCGAAAGGGTGCAGTTTTCGGCTCCTACGTGTTGCTCATTGCAGCATATCTGATGTACTAAAGTATACATCAGGTATGCTACAATGAATGAGCCGATAACTGCATCCTTTTGCCGGGGCGGCAAACATATGTAAGTTATACGATATATGGAATTAATCTTATAGTTAAAATGTGGTCATTGACTGTACATATAAATTCAAAACTGATATTATCGGTTTTGATTTTATATCAATACACAGACCACTGGAACCTTTATTAGCATAATTTATAAAACTTTACTGTGTTAAAGTACTTATAACCTTAACTGGATATTTTAACTAGCAACAGACAATACCACACTTAGAAACTTTTACACATTCAGTTGTCACATCACAGGATCACTCAGACTTAAAAGGGCTCATAATTTTAAGCGATCTTTGGATAGGAATGTTATGGCATCAATATCAAAAACAACAACAACAACAAAAACGACAAGGAAAGAAAGAAAGAATTCTTTACGCTGATAGCCAAGGATAACCCAAGAAAGCCTTTAATGAAGCTTATTTCCATTGGGGTCCTAGATCTTTCTCTAATATTCAATTTTAGGGCAGGAGGAAAACAAGAGGACCCGGAGAAAAACCTGCGGAAGGGAGCATGGACTGAACACCAAATGCACATAAAGCGCCGGGCGCGGGACTCGAACCCGGGACCTAATTGGTGCAAAGCGAGGGAAATACCGCTACACTAACCCGCTTCCCCCTATCACAAAACGACACACATTTGCATTAATATAATATTAATGCGTCAACATTAAACTTATCAATTCGCACACGCCAGCCTATCATTGAATGTCAGAAATATTTATTGAATGAAATAGTTCATGATGCAACGAAATTGTAAAAAGCCCTCTATTGATCACACACAATACGATACTTTGACGTCACGTAATAAAGAGACTTGGTTATTGCACTGTATATTATCCGAAAGAAGTCAATTCTAGCGTGGAACTTTGCGCAGTCAAGGTGTGTTTAAATTATATAGTATACCGTGCGAGTCAAAAAAACTGCAATAATTAGATGGAAGCCATATTGTAGGAACAAAAATAACTTCGAACAAATAATATTAATTTCTAAATAAGTCATGGATTAAGCTTTCAAACGGTGAAAAAATGGTGAAAATTGATAAACGCGTCGCAAATATATCCTTATTTGAATAATATGGTATGAAAACCGTTCTGTCCAAATGAGTCTCGTCAAACGAGTAAGTACCAATATTGGATTGAATTTCTTGACAACACCTCTTGAATAATAACACAAACCGATTACCTTGCTCCAGTGATCTTAAGGTTATCTCCTCTTAATCTATTAATTTACATATAAAATATAATTTAGGCGGTCTTTTCAAGTGCAAAATGACATGTGTTGGGTACTGTCTTAGAAGGGAGGGCTTATCAATCAGTTATTGCTCAAAATGCCTCAAGATCAGATCACCAACGAGCAACGTGCTCTTATTGCTGAGGTTTATTTTACAAGCAAATCTCATGCAGAAGTTAATCGGAGATTCCGGGTTGCATTCCCTCAATCGTGAGTACCATGTGTATCAACCATTTAATAATAGAATTCAGGCGAAATTTAAAAGAACAGGAACAGCCCATAACTTAAATAGAGAGAGAGATCTGGAAGACCGCGAACGGCATGAAGCAGGATAAACGTCGACCGCGTTCGTCAGACATTGACAAGGGATCCAGAAGTGATCTCGCGAAAAATCCCCTGCCAAATGTGTCCCACGTAACCGAATATTGAATTTTCAGGGCCACCAAACTCAAACGGTCCTTTTCAAAACACCCAAAAACAAAAGAGAACAAGATAGTGTCATAATTGTGTTCTCCATAAATAAAACATATGTACGACAGTTGGACAGAACTGTTTTTATGCCTTCCTATTCAAATAAGTGTATATCTATGACGCCTTTATCAATTTTCCCCATTCTTTCACCATTTTAAAGGTCAATCTATGATCTATTAAGATATATACATTTCATGTTCATGA
>JXSR01S009551.1:11887-25802 GCA_000969725.1 Ophiothrix spiculata
AAAAGTCATTCGCGTTTTTTTTTATTTTGAAGCTCATTTATTTAATTAGTTTTTAGGTTCAACAAGAGATTTAATTCTATGATTGAGTGCAACGATTACTTGTGCTCGGCCATATCATGTTGGAAATCTTTTTTTCTTTGCTGATTATATGTAGCATATAATTATAGAACTTCTTCTTCTTCTCCTTCCTCTCTCTTCTTTTTCTTCTTCTTCTACTCATTCTTCTTCTTTTTCTTCTCCATCTTCATCTTCTTCTCCTCCTCCTCCTCCCACTCCTTCTTTTTCTTTTTTCTTCTTCTTCACTCTTCTTCTTCTCCTCCTCCTCCTCCTTCTTTTTCTTTTTATTCCTTTCTTCTTCGTCTCCTCCTCCTCCTCCTCTTCCTCTTCTTCCTCCTCCTCCTCCTCCTTCTTCTTCTACTTCTACGCTTATTCTCATCAAAGCCTTTTCAGCATCTAGATGAGCTCTCTGGTCCTAGAGAGATGATAAACTTTTGAAGGTATAGTGACTATGCACTCTGGTCCTAGAGTAGGTGACGTATTTTTGACATACGGTCACGGTTGCCGGAAGGCAATCTTCTCCTTCTTCTTTTTTCCTCCTTCTCCTACTCATTCTTCTTTATCATCTTTTTCTTCTCCTACTCCTTCTTCTTCATCTTCTCTTCCTCATCCTCCTTCTTCTTATTCTTCTTCTCCCCCCTCCTCCTCCTCATTCTTCTTTATCTTCTTTTTCTCCTCCTCCTCCTTATTCTTCTTTTTCTTATTCTTCTTCTTCTTCTTCTTCCGTGTAGTTTATTACGCATACGTTTATTGTACGCGATACGCGATGTTGTACATTACGCAAACACGTTGGTGATACTAAACAATGCTAACATATCAATCCATACTCAACTTAATCTGGGGGCACTTAAGTATAATGTTGCAGGCATAGACCACAGTTTTTCAAAAACACCCCCTAAAGGGCGATTGTTTCTGAAGCCAAAATATACCTCTTTCCCCTATTCACAACCTAAATCGGGATTTTATTAATATTGTTTTCACACTAGCATTTGAAAAAGGACCCTATTTTTTGAAAATGGCTGTTTTTGATAACCTTAACGGTGTCACCTGATTCACCATTTAATCCTAAAAAACAACACTAATTCACCTTTTTATTGGTCACGCTTCACCTGCAATATTATACTTGAGTGGCCCCAGGAACTTAATATACCTAAATAAGAATTTACAATATGATATAACAAGCAATACGGTACCTAGTTTCCGTCCTCCCGATTCTCCCATCTTTGACTGGTTTTCCACAATAATGAGGTGCGTGACTTCATTTGCTCCTGGATTCGATTTAAGACCATTCGCATGCCCATTGCCAATCCCATTGGCATGTCCATTGCTAATTCCATTACTCAAGGTCTCTCCTTTGACATCACCATATCCATCGTGGGTCCCGACACATTTTTCGTCTATGACAGTTGATACTTCATTCTGATGTTTGTCGCTGACGATTTGCTCATAGACATTTTCCACAGCCTTTTCAGCTTTGGAATTTTCCGCAACACGTCTCAAGTCATCTAATACAGATGTCACGTAATTATGAAATGTCACGTGGTATACGGATCCAACGAGAACCAGAAGTGCCAGAAATGACAGCAGACTCCTGTCATGAAGGAACGAAAAAAGAAGATCAAGATATGTGTGCCGTTGTGGCGAAAGGATGCAGTTTTCGGCCCCTACGTGTTGCTCATTACAGTATATCTGATGTACTATATAAGTATACATCAGGTATGCTACAATGGTGTTTCTCAGTCAATTATCAGAAATAGGGTGGCAAATGAAAGCTGACATTCCAGCGCTTGTTCACAATATCTTCAAATTACGTTTGCTAGTACTGTATTGGCGCACGAGCCATCTTTTCGAGGCGAGGCGATACTTTTTTGGGAGTCTTTAGTATTATTATATTGCATAATAAATACTTACAATGTAATAACATCACCCGTAGTCCAAGGGTATACTTTATTAAGACAGTCGTATTCGATATATGACGGTTGAGGGATTACATCTAAATCTGTGTTTAATGAGAATAATTATGATAATAATAATAGTAACAACAATTCATCATTAATTCTAACCAGGTAATGGATTTATTAAATCATGATTAGAATGCAGGTTGGTGATCTTGATGATTTTGATTTGGTAAACATGAGCGAGGGTGATAAGGAGGTCCTACATAAAAATAAATTACTTACTGATATAAGTAATTGTTGTAAGATCGGCTTCTGAGCAGCTGCTTGGAAAACAGGTCCCAATCACAGCGTTGATACCAACCTATATAAAAACACAAATGTGATGACTCACCCCGAAAAGGGGGACTATGCGAACATGTTTCGAGAAACTGACGAAAATAGGCAGCAAAAAATAAAGAAACTAATAAGAATTTCCAGATAATCTGTCGTAAAATTTGATCGACTTGATCAATTTCAACAAGTAAGGTGTCATATTAAAGCTTAGCAAATGTTGTAACATATGAAATGATAAAATCAAAATTGATATCATCTGCAAAGTCCCCCCTTCCGGGGTGAGGCATCACAAATATTTTGTGGCCTTTTGAACACCCGGTCCATCATAAGCCATATCAAAAAATGTACAAGCGACTGTATTATTGAAATCTGAAATACATCAATAATCATGAGCCCGACAAAAACGCATCGACGAAGAGTTGAAATTGTAACTATGATCTGAAGGTCCGGTAAACTTACCCAGATTAAAAAAGTACATATTTAAAAACTTCCTTAGTTTGATCGGGATCAACCTAGTAAGATATCACGTTTTAGAAATAATTGTTTGTGCAATACCTTTCGCACACGAAATATATACATTGAGTTGTTTAATAACTAATCAAACCGACCAGATTCTAGTATAAACTAGGGTTTCTAGTCAAAAAGCAAAAATAACAATAATAACAACAACAACAACAACTAGGTTTTTCTTAAGGACGATCGCGGTGATAAATTCCTACCTGTAGATTTTGTTCATTTTTTGTCAGTTAATCAGTGGCGTAGCCAGGCCTTTCTCCAAGGGTGGGCAAACCACCCAAGATTTCTCCAATGGATTTTATCGAGCGACTTTACACGGGTTCCAAGGGGCCGAATCGGTCGAGTTTTTCAAGAAAAACCGCCAAATATTGTGCTTTATGAAGTTTTCAACCTAATTTTTAGTGATTTTTAGCTCTAACTGTCGTAATTTTATGGGGAAAAGGCAGTTCCTGCCACCTTTATTTTTCTCCCAGGTCTTCAAAATTTCTCCAAAAAATTTCAAAGGTGGGCAAATTGCCCACCTTGCCCACCACTGGCTACACCACTGCAGTTAATAGATAAGAGTCTGAACTTTAAAATTAAGCAATAAAAAGTGGGGGTCACCGATCATCTAAGCGCGCTATGACGTCATGATGACGTCATTTTCCTTTTAAATGACGATAACTTGAAACCAAGAGCATTAGGAAAATTATCGTAATTAACTTTTTTATCTGTTTGATGTTATAAAACCAAATTTCGACATTCCCGGCGATGAACATTGTTTTTAGATTTTACCCCATGTAATTTTTTCTCTAGCTATCTTTTGAAAACAGTTGATGACCCCATATTGTTTTTCTTCATTTAACATCCACTTGACATTCACAATTGACCAGCAAAAATTAAAGAAATTCTACAGGTAGCAAATATTTGAAAAATAGGAAATCACACGTAAAAATTTTTATCACTGAAGGCCCGTTGGCTCGGGAGCACTCGTAGCCAATCGTTACTATTTCGCGCCATTTTCGGCGCTTACCGGGAAAACAATGCGTAAAAAACTAGTGCGCACGTTGCGTTTTGCGTATTACGCGCAAATCTTACGCTTAAATACCACGCGTGCGTTTTGTCAAAGTCTTCCCGCCACTGAGACCAACAACTGATTCCGTAACGCTGCCACCTGTTGGTGAAAATTAACACCACGATCGTCTTTAAGAGTGAACACTTACAGCTTCTACCACAGGATACTGCAAAGTGCAATACTGAGTGCTTTCGAATGGCAGTCCATCTTCCCTGTCAATCATCTCTGCACACAGCTCATAGTTCCCATAAGACTTGGCGTTACCTGTATGTATTGCCTTCAGCCAGTTTGTAGGATTGCCCCAGGATGAGGACACTAAAAAGAAATGTGAAATACCGTATTTGACTTATAAATCATACCTTACTACAATGTATATACATGTATACTTGGACAATTTTATTTGTTCTATAGAAAACAATCATTCCTTGAAACCCTTTGAAAAAATACTATCTAGGCGGTATTTTGTTACACTAATTTTGTGCTCAAAAAGGGTAAAATTGATGGACAATCTGACTTCTGTGTTCATGTTAAAAACTTTTGTATAGAGTTAAGGAATTGAACTAATCATAACCATGAGATTTCAGGAGTTTAAAACAAAAGTTAAAATAAAACAATTCTCCATCCTTTTGCAGTAGAGGGCAAACATACTTCAGAGTTAAGTATGAAGAACATAGTGAAAGAAAAACATACGCATTTTTAGTTCTTCTTATTGGACAAAAATACTCAAGTATATGCTAAAAATACAACGACTTTGATGCATTCTCATGATGAGTAATGGCGACGTACATTTAACATTTGTGACCGTCCATCCCAAAACAGCAGTAAATGCCACCTCTTGTCATTTTCACTTTTTTAATTATTTGAAAAGACCATGTTTTAAGGATTAAAACGACCCTTAATAAACTTCATACGATTTGCAGAAGTCAACTTATCATCCGTCAAAGGTTGTCAGGGAGTAAAACGTATAACTGAGATAAACGCGTTCAAAGATCAGTAAGCCCCATATTTTCTGTTGATCGTCTTAAAAATATGCAAATTTATTTCACATTTCCTATCATTTTCTTGAAATGAAACTTTGCTGGTATTTTGTAGCAAACACAAGAATTATGAATCTGTCAAAAAATCAGTTTCGGCAAATTACGACCTTGACATGTATTTTCACCTGTAGCGCAAAATGAAGTTTCTGGCATTTACTGCTCATACAGGCTGGACGGTCACATTTGTGTAAACGCGTACTTGAAATATGCTGCATGTTTTTTATCAAAGCATGTAAACCTCCAATTACTTTTTGTAGCAAAGACATCGTTACGTCATCAGAGCATTGCATTATTGTTTCTAACGATGATGCTATCAAGCTGCACTCACGATGCATTCGCACAGGGGACCAACGGCTTAACGTGACTTCCGAACCACGGAGCAATTAGAGTAAAGTTTCTTGCCCAAGGAAAAAAGGAGACGTAAACCGCCGGGCCCGGGTCTCGAACCCACAACCTCTGTATTACGAGACCCGTGCTCTAACCGCTCGGCCACGCTCCCCTCTTTAAATGAAGTCTTGTGATCTGGATGGGTGTGCGCAACTCTCCCATTTAATAAAATCATGTCGTTTCAAATAATCCTTGTTTTGGACGTTCACTCCCGTTCACTGTTTCATCTAAAATCTTCTGTTTCTGTTACAATCGGGCAAACCTTCATTGAGATAATAAAAATCATTTTAGAATATTTTTATGAAACTGAACCGGGAACTGAACTTACTTTTGGTAGCATACGGTTTGAGAGATTCAACATCATTGGCATATGTCAATAAATCATCACAACACTGTTGTGAAATGTTTCCCGGTGTTTCATATCCGGTATTAGCTCCATCCACTAACCCTGTTTTGGACTCCCTTCCTTTTGTTGTTCTAAGCCATTCTAAAAAATCTCCGAACTTTGACATCGAATCCACATACTTATTCTCAGAAGCTTGAATTTGTTGTAGTAACTCCTCGTCAATTTTATCATAGTCTATACTCGGGATATTTCCTACGTTTACGTAACGTGTGTTTGAAAGCTGTGATATTTCACGATGAGGAATCTGAATGTTAGGCTTGTCATGGTTGCTTTCTTGAGCAGAAGCTACGACGTTATAGATAACCAGAAGTAATGCTATCACAATTGTCCGTGCTGCCATCTTGGTGACGTTTAACGAGGCACTTCAGTTGTATAGATCTTTGGTAGTCTGTTGTACCATATCATGTGTTCATTGCGATTTTTAAGATTCAAGTTTCGTCAGAAGGTCCACGTCAGAAGGTCCACATCGAGAAATTAAAAACATCAATGCATTTTGTGGTTTAAATCAAATTTGGACAATGATAATTGTTTAGATAACGTCTAATTCGAATGAGTTACGTCATCTGTTGTCCTCTGTCTCTCTGTCATTTATCTTTATAACATGAAATAAACAAGATAAATACTAAACGTTACATAAAACGCCTTTACAGGTGGACCAAATCTAATTGCGGCTTTCATGTCAGTTGTAATGAAGTTATCTTATATGCGCCTGGTCTAACCCTGCAATGCAACTTTGCTCCCTTTAAGTGGTCGTTTTTGTCATTTTTCATGAAAGTAATGCGTCAACACATTTTATTATAGTATTTTAATTTTCGAAGTATAGTATACAATTACGCAAAAAAGGATTTAACACTATGTAAAAATCATAAACGTGTATGACGCATTTGGTCTATTTTGAGTACATAAATCATAAATATTTTGTTGCATTCATCTAAATTACCAGTACACATGACACGTGTTGAAAATGTTACACCTGAAAATGAACACATGACACGTGTTCAGAATACTATAGTGTTCATTTTTAGAACACTGGCATTACCGCCTCAGAATAAAACATGTTATATACCTCATATAGATTCCAGTCCTCTAATTGGTTAAAAGTGAAGGCCTTGATTGAACTATGCCCTATAAATTTACTATGCCCGGGGCATAGCATTCACTATGCCCGCTTTTGCGTCGTGTAACTCTAGCTTTACGCGCGCGACCTTAAGCATGATAGTCAAACACGCGCTGCAGTGCGTGAGCTAGTTATCTTGTGCGCACAATACGACGCGGTCAGCACTGAAAGGAGAAACAAATATCGTAAATTATCATCATGCACTTTTAGTGCTAAAATGGTTCTTTTAACCAACCAGAGGACACAAATCTATATATTCGGTATATAAAACGAATATTGACTGCTTTTTGTTCGGGGTATGGTTAAAATTATTTCCCCTCGGTGATCTCAAAACCATGAATATGCCCTCAGCTTCGCTTCGGGCATATTCATGGTTTTGAGATCACCTCGGGAATATAATTTAAACCATGCCCCTCAAAGCAGTCAATATTTGTATACTATACATGTACTGAGAAATTTGGATCGTGCATATCCCAGATCAGGAACTCACAATTCGGATACGTATCCGAATTCGGTTACTCCGTATCACAATTCGGATACCCGTATCCGAATTTGGATTAAAAACAGCTGAAACGGGATATCAGCTGAAATGAATATTCAATTTCGCCGCGCACCATACCGGTATGTATAATAGTCAATAACATTTATCATCATTTGTCATCTAAATTCTAACAAAGTATTGGCCAAATTATTTTGCCTTCTGTGATAAGAAGCTATCAGGACATGTTTCGAAGCTGTTCCGCTGGAATTGCACAGATGAAAATGACTTTTCCACAGATACATTTATCATAAATGCAAGAAAGATGATCTACATGTACTTGCCAGCTTGCGCTATCGATTAGTTTTCTGCGCCACGACAGGAGTATCAGAATTCAGATACCCCTCCATATCCTTATTCTGATACGGGTATCACAATTCGGATACGAAATGTGTGTGGGCATCCGAATTCGGATACGTATCCGAATTGTGAGTTCCGCCGAACTGAGATAGCAATGCACAGTTGGCCCAACGTTTGGCCAAGGACGTCAACTACGTTGGACAAATGTCAAAAGAGACGTCGGCTAAACGTAAAAATGTCCGCCAAGACAACAATGCAACATCAGGCAAACGTCATGCCGACCGTGAATAAAACGTCTATTTTGACGTTGAGCCAAGTAATAGCGTCATTTAAAAAATAATAATTAGGAAAAAAAAATACTAAACCATAGTTTCTTTAGACTTGGATTATATGTATGCTTTTAGATCTATACATTTAGTTATGATTACACCTAGGAACAAATTTACCTATGGTCTTCCTTGGATTCGAACCCGTAATCTTCTTAAATATAGATAAAAATTTATTTTGATATGTGATAATGTTGGTGGAACATCTTAAAATGATAGAAATATCGCCAAATTGAATATAAACCTACTTGTGCATGTTCATACAAATTTTACCAGATAAACATATATTATATTAATGAGTTTAACTTCTTATTTGGCGCCAAAATCTCAAATATTATAAACGTTGTGAAGACAATTAGAAGACGTTGGCCTGACGTTGGCAAAGATTTTCAGCTTTTTACACATGAGTAGTTGATTATAGCAAAATGAAATAGTTGGCCTACCATGAAAATTGAGTGAAGTAAACAAAATGAAATAAATAAATGAATAACTAACTTACTAAATAAATAAATCAATTAATTAATTAATTGATTTAGATGAATAAATTTAAATAAATAAACAAACAAACATACATACAACCCATCGAATTAAAAAAATAAATAAATGAAAATAAATTAATGAATTAATTAACAAATAAACAAATAATGAAATAATGAAATAAATGAATAAAAAAATAAAGAAAGAAAAAAAGAAAATAAATAAATAAATAAATTGATAGATAGATAGATATATAGATAGATAGATAAATAAATAAATAATCAAATACAAAAATTAATTAGATAAATTAATCAATTGATTAATTAGTTAATCAATTGATTGACATATTCATACATAATTATTAAAATCATTAGTAGGAATAAGACATATTCATACATTATTATTAAAATCATTAGTAGGAATTTTGCCACATATGTTGATGTCCTAGCAGTTTTTTGCCCTTTTCTCAAAAAGTGCAAAATGACATAAGCCGTTTTGCAAGTCAACTCTTCAAATGAGGTAACGATATCTGTTAGTTGAAATAACAGATAAATTAGGGTCAACTTTTAAGGGTTGATGACGTCCATTTTCGTTTGGCATGAACGATTTTTTTTTACATTTCCGGCGTTCATCATTTTTTTCTCAACGGCAAAACTGCATTTTTTATTACATGAGTTATATAAAACAAATAATGAATGTTTGAATTTGTGCAATGGAAAAGAATTTTCTGAGTCATTCGATGAAAAATTATTAGTATACTGAATAGAGGGCCGTTTTTGTAAATTATTTCAAAAAGGCCTGCTAATCAGAATTTGCATTCTGAGTAACGGGTGTTCTGAGTATTGGGTGTTAACTTTCTGTTTACTCAGAAGTGCTTGGTAATGGTGCCACTTCTATTAAATGCATTTGAGCAATCCACCATATTCACGATATTACAAGTCACATGCGGGTAAAGGAGTGCCACAGCAAGTGTTTTTCGAAGAAAAAAAACAATTTTAATTAAAATAGGTTAATTTTAGCGAGTGATTTTAACAACGGAAAATTGGACTGTAAGATGACGTGCTATTGGCTATATTGTCATTGTCCTCAAATCAATTTAATGGTGTGATAAATTTTAAACAAAATAAATAATTAATTAATTAGTCTTTGTTATCTAACCTGCCAAAATTGGAAAGAAATCGGTTCACGGAAAGACATGAAATCATAAGGTTTCCGCAAAAAAGGCATGAGCTTTTTTGTCGCAAGCTGTTGATGCCATTTTGACCATGTTTTTGTCACCAAAAAATGAATAAATGCTTGTGTATAATGTAGAGACTTTACTCTTTATGTACACCAAAATTGTGATAATCGAACATGTGTAAGTTGGCCAAAACTCGCAGTAAACATGGCGTTCCGCTCTATTGCTCGTCAAAAAGGCACGTAGCCTTAAAGCATTTTCCACAAAAATTGCGTATTGTTAAAAATCTCCATATACTGTATTTTCTTCAAAAAAACATTGGTATTAAAAATTTGATTTCATTCTCTAATTTTTATGAGACCAAATATGAACGATTATTGAAATATGTGCTGTCTATTTTCCAATATTTATTATTAATAAAACCGAAATCAAATGAGGGGAAACATGTAGATTTAGTGACATCCGTATTTAAAAAAAAACAAGTACACCAATCTAAATTGTTAGCTGCCAGTACTCTTATGATAACTATGGACATTTAGATTTAAATTTTCAAGCCTCTCCCCTCCCAACTCAAAGAATCAAATCATATAATAGATTTGATTAGGCTGTTAAAGATTTTAAAAAGTAGTTGATTTTCTTTTTCAAATATCACTCAATGGGTTTACATGGTTAATCTGGTTAAAGCCAGCTGAGATTTGATAGCGAGATCTTTATCAAAGACACATATTTATCTATATCGGAAGTAAATATTTCTGAACACATACGAAGTAACGCGTCGCTATTATCATGATTATTAAAAGGCTACTGGACTTCCAACAGCTCAGACAAATTCAGAGTCAGAATAATTTAGAATGGCTTTATAAATTAACTCTTTCATGAAGAATTATATCGCTCAAGACAAAGAAATCCTGGCCCTTTAACTCTCATGATTTAAGCCCGTCCGATTACTTTTTTGGGATTATTTTAAGGACAGTACATCCCAATACCCTAGACTATTCCAGAAATTAAACAGAAGATTGCCAGTGAAAACAAAAGATCAAGAAGAACACTTACACAAACGTCAAGACCTTTGTCGTCAGAGTCAAAGAATGTTGAAATCTGCAAGGAGGCCATCTTTAAGATTTTCTGAAATACTAGGCAGCCTAATCTTGACAAGAAGGAGGTAATTTAATATGTCCCTGTATGTGTAACTTTGAATGTTTGTTAACATAGTTAAGGGGTAATGCTGTTGTGCGCCATTTAAAGATAAACATTATACAAATATTGACTGCTTTGAAGGGCATGGTTTAAATTATTTTCCCGAGGTGATCTCAAAACCATGAATATGCCCGAAGCGAAGCTGAGGGCATATTCATGGTTTTGAGATCACCGAGGGGAAATAATTTTAACCATACCCGAACAAATAGCAGTCAATATTCGTTTTATATACCGAATATATAGATTTTTGTCCATTGGTTGCTTAAAAGAACCATTTTTAGCACTCAAAGCGCCCGCTGATAATTTACGATATTTGTTTCTCATTTCAGTGCTGACTGCGTCGTATTCAGTGCGCCCAAGATAACTAGCTCACGCACTGCAGTGCGTGTTGACCATGAATGCTTACAGTCGCGCGCGTAAAGCTCGAGTTACTCGACGCAAAATACATTGAGCGGGCATAATGAATGCTATGCCCCGGGCATAGTAAATTTATAGGGCCTAGTTAAATCCATGCCCTCACTTTTAACCAATCAGAGGACAGGAATCTATATATGAGGTATATAATATGTTATAGTTTGCTTTGGCAAATGAAAAACATTGTAATAAGCATTATGTAACTATTAAGACAAAACCACAACCAAATATCTTCGTTTTAACATTGTAAAAGCTGTTTCGCTGAATAGGTTATTAAAATATTCATGAATGATTCTGCTATCTTCAAACATCTATCCCTCCCCTACATGCGAGTTGTATGTGTCCTTTTCTTCTCATTATGAAGGCGCGCCTTTTACGTTTGACATAATTTACGTTTAAATTGATTTTCAAAAATGGTAATTGCATCATGTTTGGTACCAAAGTAATTCTACAAGTCTCCTCTATCAATCATAGATTTAAAGGGGAGATACCAGGCTTTGTATACCAACCCGTGTAATGGCGTCGTCAGCCATGGAGCTCAAATTGGGGGTATTCGGGTCCACTCGGTTCCCGGCAAAATCAACTCCGAGAGCTGAGACTTGGTTACGCGTAGAGACAACCTGCGCAAATAATAATTTACGCGAATGATACGCCAACCTGCACGCAAAGCGTGTGTGCGTGTTTCAATATTCGCGCATTATGACACGGTGCTATGCCTCATCGGCAAGCTGTCGGTCAAACCCGAATACCCCCAATTTTGTCTCCATGCCGGATAAAAATGGCGGACATGTCTGGTATCTCCGCTTTAAATCTATGCTATCAATACATATGTCTAGATTTGACATGTGAATCCTGGTTTAAGGTGAGCTGATATCAGCGGTGTTGGACACAATTTCAAAGTATTTATCCCGGGCTTTTAGCGTACTTTCTGGCGTACTGTACCTTGCGCTTTAGTAAAACGCGATCTTACATGTGCGCCATTTTTATATTCACGCATAAGACCATGCGCGTTACTCCTGACGGGCGCAGGGCTCAAAGCGCACAGTGCTTAAGGTGTTAGTCATTGCTAAAAAAATGTCAATTTTTGGCTTAATTTTGCTTAATATCTCAAAAAGTAAGTCGGTGACCATATTTTTTTATTTGGTTTTTTTAAAGAACTATATAAGGACCAAAACTATAAGTAAAAAAGAGAGCCGTTTTTTAATTATAACCGTTTTTGTCTTAATTTTTTTTATTTTCCCATAGACGTCAATGGTAAAAAGTGGTAAAACATACCCTTTTTTAAATGGATTGTTCTCAAAAACTAAGTCGGTGACCCCCTTTTTTTATTTAAGAAATGTGATCAGCACACATATAAACACCATATATCAAAAAATAAGAAAATTAAATAGAGGAATTCTATGTGTGCTAAGCCACCTTAAACGTTATAAGCATTTAAAAATGTGCAATTTTGGACACCCTGTATATGAAGAGTTGACTTGCAACTTTTTGAGAAAAGGGCAAAGAACAGATAGGACACCAAAATATGTCGCAAAATTCCTGATAATGATTTAAGTAGTTCTGTATGAATATGTCTTTAAAAACAAGTTGTTATTTAGATAATTCATCAAATAGTTTCTTATTAATTGGCAATTGATTTTTTGCAAATGCGCGTAAGCCGTTTTGCAGGACACCTCATGAAATTTCAACTTTCGAACCACTTATCTTCCAAATTTTTGCAAAATGTCTTTTTAAATTCTTTATTAGGCTATGATGTACTTTATAAATACAAAATTTCAACATCGGGGTATGTTTAATAAAGGAAATACAATATACAGGGCGTCTCAATAAAAGTGTAACACTCAGAAATTGCTTGTTTTAGGCATGAAATCGTGTCGTAATTTATACAACTTTGATGTCAAATTTAAGATAAAGGACCTATCTTTCCAGTACAATTTACCCCATCACGATTGCTTTTGTCAATCTGGAGATACACGCTATTGTTTGCAGGTAAGCGAAATCCACTCTGTGAAGAGTTTGAAGAAACAAAATTGTCTCTAAGCCGTTTTGCAAATTGCAATTCAGCTCTTCATATAGCACTGCAATGGTAAAAACAAGATATCACTGTATTGTAAAACATAACAAAAAACAAACCCGATTTATTTGACTTGATATTTTAATTCCTGCGATATGTCTTGGGGGGGGGGGGCACAAAATAATAGGTTGATAGGGGGTCAGCTCTTGGATAGGGCCAGGGGCGTAACCAGCTCTAACCGTCCGGGGGGCAAGACTCAAGAGGCTTCCCGATTTTTGTACTGGCTTGGAGGCAGTGATGGCGCTTTTTCGCGCGCGCAAAAAATATTTGGACACATATTTTTTTATTTTAGCTAAAAAACGCCTATTTTTTGATGAAATAATGGTTTCTTTCTTCTTTCTTTTATCCTTTCCCTTTCACTTCCTTCCTTTTCTTTCTTTTCTCTTTTCCTTCCCCTTTTTCCCCTCTTCTTTCCCCTTTCTCTTCTTCCTTCTTCCCTCTTTCTCTTCTTCCACCCTTTTTTCCCTTCCCATTTTTTGTTCTCCTTCCCGATTTTTTTTGCGTCGGGGGGGGGGGGCAAGCTTCCCGCTGCCCCCCCATTGGTTACGCCCCTGAGCTAAACCATTGTTTAATTGAGCATCAACTGTCTAGGAATGATACGCATCAT
>JXSR01S009551.1:26423-45144 GCA_000969725.1 Ophiothrix spiculata
AAATGTATATAATATTTTTCAATCATTAGTTGGTTTTGTGCTTAAAATCTCGAAAATTAAAAAAAGGGGATTATGTTAGGCAAATATTCCAAATAAAATTGTACATGAATAAGTTTGTTAGTAAAATAAAATAATAAAGCATGCAAAAGATGAGAACATTTCTATAATTAGGAATTATCTAAATTATTATCATTGTCTAAATTTGGTTTAGGTACCATGGCCTAGTGAGTTTGAATTCACATGTACAATGACGCAAATTGGGTATAAACTGGGATAGTAGACCGTTCTTGTACTGATTTGAACAAATTTTGACGTTTACGATGTTTACCGATGATAACGTGAAACAAAGCAAACACTTCAAGCAAGCAACTACTTATATAAATATGATGAACAAATGAACTACCTTTATTCCTCCGTTTAGCATCATGATGGCACCGCACCCAGTCGTGCTTACCGCACTGCTGGTAGCATTAGCCTCCATAGCTTCAACTCAAGAAACCAACCGTGGCAAGCCTGGCATTCAGATTCCCTTTCAAGAACTATCACAACTTTCTAACACACGTTACCTAAACGTAGGAAATATACCGAATATAGACTATGATAAAATTGACGCGGAGTTACTACAACAAATTCGAGCTTCTGAGATTAAGCATGTGGATTCGATGTCAAAGTTTGGAGAATTTTTAGAATGGCTTAGAACAACAAAAGGAAAGGAGTCCAAGACAGGGTTAGTGGATGGAGCTAATACTGGATTTGAAACACCGGGAAACATTTCCCAACAGTGTTATGATGATTTATTGACATATGCCAATGATGTTGAATCTCTCAAACCGTATGCTACTAAAAGTAAGTTCAGCTCCCGATTCAGTTTTATAAACATATTCTAAAATGTATTTTAAAGTCATCTCAAAGAAGATTTGCCCGATAGTAACAGAAACAGTAGCATAGATCTTAGGTGGGGCAGGGGAGGGACGTGAAGTTTTTCAAAATAAGAATTAATAAAAAAAACCACCGAAGTGATTTCAAAAGGTCTTAGTTATGTAAGTAAAAATGAGATATGGCCTAGATGAAATTAAAATATTCATGCATTAGGATGAGTCTAATAACCTGTAGCCTAGAATGTCTGTGTTGTGTGCGATTTTATAACATTCGTCATCATGAAAAATGTATTCTAATTAGCCCTGTACACATGAACTATAATTTCGGAGGTGAGTATTAGTGAATTGTTAATTCGCAAGCTAAATGCAAAGTCTAGAAGCACAATAACTTGTGCAAGCAAGTAAATGCAATATAGGCTTACTCGATGGTTTTTTATATTTTATAATTATTTTGTTATGCTTCAAGACTTTGCTCTGGACATACAGTTTCATCATGGACACGTTTAAAATTCAGTTTACATCATTAAAAATCTATTCAAGACATTTTTTTTCATAATAGCATCTACATGTATACCAATGTGGAACATGTTTCACAATGTAATTTATCTCAAGATCGCAAGCAATCAGTGCCCTTATTACCACTAAGTTTTATTTAGGAACATCCATGCAAAATTACTGTTCTGGGCGAAATTACGTCAATTTCGGTTGTTTGCATGAAAAACAATGACGACTACGAAAAATGCAATACAGCCCAGAATATCAATATCCTTATCTTATCTCCGACAACCCAATCTGGGTATGACGTTTATTTGCATTGATAGAGGACATGGTCAACAGAATAATAATGCAAGGTGTATAGAGAACAATAATGAAACAAATATACATGTACATTTTTAGCGGGAAAAGCTGAAAATATTGTCGAGAGCCGGTTAACATGGTTAAAGAGTCAAGGGTTCAGAGTTTCAGCGGGATGAGAAACAAAACGAATGTGTACACTCTTAAAAAGAAAGGATCAAATTGATCCCATAAAGTATCAAATATGAGCTTATCCTTTTTGGGATCAAATTTGATCCTTTTTGGGATCAAATTTGATCCTTTTCGGATCAAATACACTCCTTTTTGATCCAAAAAGGATCAAATTTGATCCCAAAAAGGATCAAATTTGATCCCAAAAAGGATAAGCTCATATTTGATACTTTATGGGATCAAATTTGATCCTTTCGTTATAAGAGTGTAAGGCTTTCACTCCGAAACTCTGGGGCATTTGGTGAGGACAAAATGAAAAATGAGGGTTTATTTTTGATATTTTCAGCCAAAATCGATATAAAACCTCGATATTTGTGCTAAAATTTGCTTATTTTGATATATGTCCCGCCAGCGTCCCGCTTTTTCGAGCCAGAGGGGGCAAGTGCCCCCCTGCTTCGTACGGCCCTGCTCATAATACACTTTCCTGAAAATCAGAAGCACCAATAATGTTCACATTAAAAGTGCAATTACATAAATGAGACTCCTCTAGAATCTACATTTTAATTGCTATATTGTCGTTCCCCATTTTCTGTTCTATATAGTGTCCTCGTCCTGGGGCAATCCTACCAACTGGCTCAAGGCATTTCATACAGGTAACGCCAAGTCTTATGGGAACTATGAGCTGTGTGTCGAAATGATTGATGAAGATGACGGACTGCCGTTTGATGGAACTCAATATTGTACTCTGCAGTATCCCGTGGTACAGATTGTAAGTATCATAGCCTTTACATAGCACCCCTTTTTTAAAAGTGTATTTTTAAAGACCGGTCTCTAATCACAACTTAAATGTTGACATCTAAACTGTAGAATTTTGTCATAACCTTTACACCCCACCCCGATGGCGCACTTCATAAATATACATATAGGAGACCAGCACTTTTTTACATTAGCCACCCATCCACCCACCCTTTTTTTTTTTTATTTGCCACCCAAGCACCCACCCCTTTTTTAGTATTATGTGTTTTTTTAAAGATCGGTCTCTAACTTAAATGCTGACATCTAAACTGTAGAATTTTGTCATAACCTTTACATCCCACCTCGATGGCGCACTTCATAAATATACATATAGGAGACCAGCACTTTTTTTGCATTAGCCACCCATCCACCCAACCTTTTTGCATTAGCATTAGCCATCCAACCACCCACCCCTTTTTTTAAAGTGTTTTTTTAAAAGACCGGTCTCTAACTTAAATGTTGACATCTAAACTGTAGAATTTTGTCATAGCCTTTACACCTCACCCCGATGGCGCACTTTATAAATATACATATAGAAGACCAACACTTTTTTTTTGCATTAGCCACCCAACCACCCACCCCTTTTTTAAAGTGTTTTTTTAAAGTCCAGTCTCTAATCACAACTTAAATATTGACATCTGAACTGTGGATTTTTTATCCTCATAATGAGAGGTGTCCGAGATAGATGAAGAATTATAAATCTGTCATATAGGTAAGAGCATTGTTTAAATGTGAACTTCATCAAATAAAAGAGGTTTCATCATTTCGGCCATCTTATATAACATTTCCCAATCAAACTTTGTTGTTATCATTCTAACGTTTGCCAATAACACAATAATGTTTGTTTATCCCAGTCTGTCCGTGATGGACGCATGTTAGTCCATGCACGAGCCCGTGGTCTGTTCCAAGCTCACAGAAATGAACACATCTGGGTAGAAAATATATGTCAATATAAAAATACATGCCATAGTAACTTTAAGAAAGACTGGGAAATGGATAGAAAAATAAAATCAAGCAAAAAGGAAGTTGGCTCCTCTAAAAATAATAAATAAAAACTTTTTACCATTGCCCTAAGCAAATGCTAAGCCTTACAAAGACAAATCACCTGGAAATCAGAGCAATGAAAAGCTCCCGGGGGACGGGGGTCTTAAAAAAGTTGTACGGGGATGCTCAAAGTAAACTTCAGAATTTTGACCATCTCTATACCTCAAAACAACAATCAAGCCAAAATCAAGCTAAAAATTGTCCCCTCCCTGGCTTAATTAAACCAGGGTTCTATACTTATCCGAATTGAAAAATAAAGTTTTCGTCGTAAATTTATACTATTACTATACTAGCAAGAAGTAACAATAACCATTTTTTTTATTTAAATCATGCTTCTTTTCGACATGTTCGAGATGGAATTCTAATCAATTATTTAAACTCGGGACCAATTACATCCGACCCAATGACAAACAATACCATACCACTTAGTGAGAGATGTCTCTTTTCTATCTCCCTACAATGACGTAAATGGGCTTGAACTATTTTCTTGATTTTTTCTTAGTATTTTCGCTAGCTCCTAAGAGCTAGCTAGTATTGGTTTAGGTTTGCTTGAAGGTCATTTGACTTATGTTTTAACAAACATAATTTATTTTGTGGATGGAATGTTTTAAAAATTTTACCAATCAATTGTTTGTGAAATTCTACTGCAGTTTGACATGTCAATCAGAGGAGGGTGGCTGCGTAATAAATTGCCTATTTACCCAGACTGTTTACTCAGATTTGATTCGTATTCATCCGTTGTATCGCCCGTATATTTCAATGCGTAAATAACAAGAGAAGTAGTTCTTCAAAACATTCAGAATATCTTTTTAGTTTTCTGGGGTTGAAGTTCCAACCCCAACGGTTTTGGAATCTGCACATGTTAATACACTAATTAAGGGCATGAAATGAAAATTGTGAGCGTTAATTAAAATTCAGGTTTTTTGAATGGGAGTTTCAAAATCTCATGACGTCATGACCTACCCCCCCTGATGTCAATGATCTTCATTGGCTCAGTGATAAGGAAGATTACTCGAACATTATTCGAAAAATTTTGGACGAAATAAATTCTAACCCCGTACATATCACATTACACATATTTGTGATCCATCCGTAAATGTGGCTAGCTTTCCCTTTAAAGGGAATATTTATTAGGTTTCTTGTTCGCACAATGACCCATAAATGTTATCTTATCACTTTGGAGAACGACACTTAAGAATATTTAGCCTTTCCCTCATCGATCAAGACTGACCTTTTTTTTTTTTTGAAAAAAATGCTTTATATGTTTTTTAAACTCTTTTCTCTTTAAATACTTGGATTTCTTTTCTAGTTTGGGATCAATGCTGTTATTGGGACATGCTTTCCAAGCTCGTGCTCAGAGACGGACTTGACAATAATCACATATATCTGTAAGTAATGCTCTCATTGCTACCATTCTATTGTTTTTAACATAAAACCCACGTGACAATTAACTACCTTCTCATTGGACAAACGTAAATATTGATTCAATGTTTGAACCAATGCATAAATTTATTAAAAATGGACTAATTTGTGTAATGCAAATTTCATTATTTAATGCGACATCTTTATTCCTATACCTAAGGACATCATTATATACATAGATTAATAAAAGTCATATTATATATATCTAAAATTTATTGTTGACGGAGATAGCTCATGGTGCAATAAATTGGATAACAGAAAAAATTGATCATTGAAAACATGTCATGTTAATAAACTTTTAGCTATTCTAGGAGTAAAATTGTATGAAATCTAAGGTATGGTTTTGGATTAGATATATTCGTAAATAACATGACAAAATTTGTCACAAATTCAGTGAAGACAAGCGACAATATTTAACAATGGGTTGATCGCTCTGGCTCTGGCTCTACGTTTTGACAAAATCAATCGATTGTATATCTAAGGGCCAAATCATAGTCGGCCTCCTAACAAAATTTTTGCTACCAAACATTTGGTCGAGTGACTCCAAACAAAATAACTTCAACACCGAGTTGAGACCAAATAAAATTTCGCGCTAGATTGCACATGTTATTGAATTGCCATATACTTTGGACCAAATGTTTGCTACCCGTTCATACTATAAATTCGATGGCAAATATTTGGTGACGTCACGACCAAATGTTTGGTAGGAAAATTTTGTTTGAGGCCGACTATGATTTGGCCCTATCTCTATACACAATACATCCCGCAATACATATAACAAACCACATGTATACCGTAGTATTAATCCATATCTGCATGAAGTGATGAAGATGCTCCGCTGGATTTTGTTGTTGTCTGTAATACTGTCAGGCATATCTGAAAATTTGCAGGGTGACTTGGACATACTACTTCTTATAAATAGATTGGTCCATGCATTTATTGCATTTTTGATGTCAAATGAAAGCCCATGTTTTTCTCATTCTAAATCCAAATTTCCACCTCCAAATTCCAAATAGTTTTTGTGATATAGCAAAAAGTGTAAAGTATACCAATTTTCCATTTCTTATGTATTTTCATAACAGCCTCATCCCAGGGTTGCATACTTTGTTTTGCCTCAGAAGAGTAAATAAGAAGCAACCTGAGAGCGAAACCTCACAAAAATGCATTTCATAGGTCAAGGTCAATCAGTTAAAATGTATAGTACATGTACATACATTTCTTAAAATAGGAATCTACATCTTTAAGTAAATTACCATCATCATCTTTCAAATGATTACTGATCAATAGGGTTATTTCCCGACGTACCCGCATACATCTACTACGACTGTTTGAACAAAGACCATCCATGGACTGCTGGCGATATCGGCTTATTGTAAGTAATAATTGAATATCGGAATGCAAGAGTGGCCCAAGTCCACTTGAGTAGTTTTTAAGAAAAACGAAAAAAAAACAACATCTTCACAGTATGTTTAATGTTTAAGTTATGTCAATTTGGCTCGCAGGGTAGATAAATTAGTCCAATTGCCATATGAAACATGATTTTTCTATAGTATTTGTGCTTGCAATGCGTTGCATGGGGTCATTTTAGACAGTGGACTTGGGTCAGTCTTGCATTCATAGAATCATATGTGCTTTATGTATTCAATTTTATGTAAAAAGAGGGTGAGATCCATCTGGATCTATTATTTTGCGCAGTAATGCATCTGTGCTTATGCTCTGCTTCTTTGAGCCAAATTTCATTAAAAAAAGTCAGTCAAAAAACCAAAAAGTATTCAAACTTTCTAACTTAAGTTAGGGGACCCAGATTGCCCCACACTTCCCTACTAGCTCTTAAAAATGTATGTTAAAAGTTTCAAAATCTATGCTTTGGGAGGTGGTGTTTTACATGATATTACCTGGGAATGTTTATCTAATAAATCAGAAGTAATTTTAAAAGCAGACCTATTTCTTTTAAAAGGATTTGCCACACTTCAGTTCTAGTGAGTTATTTGACCTACAGTGCTATTATAAAATGTTATTCTATTCACATGGAGGAATGGTATTTAGCCTTGACCAATCACAGCCACTGTATCAGTAAACAGTTTATTTGCAAGGTCATAACACAATAGTCAGGCCAAAAATCCAAACGACCAGTGTTTTGATCAACACCACATAATGGCCATATGAATTTTAGTGGTAACTATCTACACAAAGCAGTCTCTTAACAGCTTTCAAGGTCCAATGCATCTCTAAGGTCTTGTGTACATATAGAAAGAGATTGTTTGTTGAAGAGATAATTGGTCAAATCAAAGACAGACTCACTGCGTGAGAAAAAAATATCCGTGATGTTTGCGATGGGTCAGTAAGACTGACATTACCTTTGTCGGAATTGATTTAATTCAATTCTGTCGGCAAAACTTCTTTTAAAAGTAAAACACGTCATGTTCATTCATAATATTCACCTACAGCTTTGGTTGTTTTTCATAATAGGTGTCTGTTGTCATTTTTGGCACTTCTTGTTCTCATTGGATCCGTCTATCACGTGACATCCCATAATTACGTGACATCTGTATTAAACAGCCTTAAACGTGCTGCGGCAAATTCCAAAGCTGAAAAGGCTGTTGAAAATGTCTATGAGCAAGTCGTCAGCGACAAAGACCAGATTGAAGTATCAACTGTCTTAGATGAAAAATGTGTCGGGACCCACGATGGATATGGTGATGTCAAAGGAGAGACCTTGAGTAATGGAATTAGCAATGGGCATGCCAATGGGATTGGCAATGGGCATGCGCATGGAAAGGCCAATGGGATTGGCAATGGGCACGCCAATGGGATTGGCAATGGACATGCGAATGGTCTTAAATCGAATTCAGGAGCAAATGAAGTCACGCACCTCATTATTGAGGACGACCGACCTAAGATTAGTGAATCGGGAGGACGTGCACTAGGTATTGTATATTACTTTTGATTATACATTATGATTATCCTGAAAGCCTTCCCAATACTGTGCTCGCCGCTGTGTTGCCTAATGCGCAAGCTTGCTTATGCGTATGAATACGCGGGCACAAATGTGTTTACACTGCAAATTACAGATGGCGCTCAGAATTAGCAAAAATCCTATAAAACATATAATTTACAATTGGTTTTGCGGTAAAAAAATTATCCTGGTTATTTCAAATCTTCTAAGTTTGATACAAGCTGTGGCATTAAGAAATAATAGGGACCAACCTGATAATTTGTTGGTTTTGTGGAAATTTCTCTTAAAATTGCAACACGTCATGGAAAGAAAATGGGACTGTGGCTATAAAGACTGTTTTTGATATTCACATCGTAATAACTCGGGACATGCATTTGAAATACAACTTCATTTTATTTTTATCTTTTCAAATCATCTTTGCCAACAGGTCTCGTTGACCAGCTCCTGATGTCGTTTTCTGTCTTCCAAAACACGGAGAAAATCTTCACACCATCTCCCTCTACTATGCTCAGCTGTCTCAACGGGATTCGAGTTCTTAGCATGTGGTGGGTCATATTGGGACATTCTATGCAAGCGCCGCTTGGCCAACGATATGGTAAAGCTCTTTAATTGATCTTTAATTTTGGTTGAAACTCATTGTACTTAAAAAGTCATGGCTACTTCCATGTTTTACTCCCGGGGGCTCACTTACATGTATGAGCAGGATATCTATGTTCAGCGGTCAAGACCCTCTTTCTCAGGCCTCCCAGGCGCTCATCTGACTCCCATTTACAGTATGATTCAGTTCTGTAGACCCACATTTTGAAGAAAAATACAACATTTTAGCTCCAACTACAAAAATTGATCAAAAAATTGTAAAAATCTTTAGAACAGATGACTATTTTTGCAAAAATTTCAGTTCACTAGACCCTCAAAAATCAGTTTTAAAGACCCATTTTTTGCTTTAAAAATCAGTTCACTAGACCCAAGTCCGGCGCTTTGCGCTGGACATACCTCTCATATTCAAATTCGAGTGCCGCCGGGGTTTTCAAATCTTTCAATTTTCTACACTATGTTGAAGTGTTATACATTACTATTGAATAATTTTAAGTATTTTCCCTAAGTACATTTTACTTCCACTACTACCCCAAATTAAATATCCGTAGTTGATGTAAGGTAAAATTTGTGAACAAGAGAGGAGAAGCGATATTGACCTCAACTTAGGACAACATTGTGATAACAAGCTCTTGTCTGGAGACAGTTTTGGCCAAACAAAAGTTGCTTCTTATAGAATCCCCTTGTGGTTATTTGATAAGTATGTTATAGAACTCGCCCTCAGGGCTCGTTCATAACACTTATTGTTTGATTGTACCACTTTTTTGAGACAAGCTGTATTTGATTACCCGAGTAAAATGGTGCATTTCATGAAAGTTCAAGTGATGTGTTTGATTTGTTTTAATATTACCGTGAAATTAGGTGATTTGTGTCACTTTTCTTACAGATAACGGCGCATATGCACTCGATGTCAGTGGAAGAGCTCTCTTTTTGCCTGTGATAAATGGAACGTTTTCCGTCGACACTTTTTTTGTACTAAGGTACGAACTGTTTATAGTTTTTAATTAATGCAAATTTAATGGCGAAATAAAATGGGATAAATATAAATGCATCAAGCGTGGTGAATATTGATCCGGGGGGGCACTCAAATATGAAAGTGACGTACCTGGTCCTACCGGCTTTCGGAATGTAGGGGCAATAGGTGAGAAATACATTGAAAAATAGGGGGTCATTCGGTGTAGAGAGTAAAAAAAATGGGTCATTTCGCAATTTATTGGCAAGAGCGAAATAAAGGGTCATTCGGTGTCGGTTTTTGAATAAAATAAGGCTAATTTTGACATTTACGAAATCGCTGATCTTCGAAATTTTCGTAAAATTTTCGAAAAATCGACAAATTTGGCGAAAAAAGGGGGTAATTCGGTGTGGGTTCTCAAAAAATCAGGGCAATGGATGAGAGTCACCATAAAAAAGATTGACTTTCAAAATAATAGGGGGTCATTGGGTGACAGCCCAGTGAAAAGGGGGGGGTCATTGGGTGAGAGCGGAGCAAAAAAACAGGGGGTCTATCGACAGGAGCATGACGTGTGCCACTATATGGGAGTGCCCCCCCCCCCCGGATATTGATACTTCACAGGCCCATAACAGCTGAGTGAAATAAAGTCAAAAATAATTCGTTGCATTTACTCAATAAATTTAAGTACAACATGGTCTCCCTTGATTTTATTGAGTTATTACCCTGAGTTACATTTTAAGTTAACAGTAAAAAAGTTTATTTAAGTTCCAGTAACTCAAAATTATCAAGTTGTTGGAACTCACATTTTGTTATAAATTAATTGAACGTGTTAGGTTCCGATCAAAATCTCATCCCCTGGGCTCAACCGGAAGTAGTGAATTGTTTGATGCCTAATAAAAGCTCATATTTTTCTGATTGTAAATCAAAAATTTCACCTCAAACTTCTTTATATATTCGGAGATATAGCATAAAATTTAAAACTTATTGGTATACCCATTTTCCATTTCTTTTGTATTTACATAACAGCCTCATCCCCAGGGTTGCATACTTTCTTTTACCTCTCAAGAGAAAACAAGAAACAAGTTAAAGTTGATACCTTGCACAATGCATTTCAGAGGTCAAGGTTAATCAGTTAAAAATAAAACATGCTAAAATAGGAACCTACACCTTTAAAATTAAGGGAAAAGGACCACAATTTCATTTATTCTTGAGGTGTGGATTTCTAGAATGGTTCCATATGTATACTAAATGGCATTAAGGTAGAGAAAATTTACCTTTGGTCCTACCTGAGATTCGATCCTGCGAACTTTGGTTTAAGAGTCCAACGCCTTAGCGTTTATGCAATAGAGCCATTCTAAATAAACAATAGCAGAATCTAAATTCACATGTGTTTATGTAAATAATCTACTTGTGACTCATCATAACATTATGCATATTAAATCATATTTAACCATATAAACATAAATAATAATGAGTTCGGCTTCTTTCAGTGCCATTTTTGCTAAAACTCGATTTTTTTAAGTATATACTACACAATTTACTCTACTTCTTTTTACTCAAATGCAAATTAGTTAGTTGTCTATATCGAGTTTGACTAATTTGAGTGTGGTGTACTCAAAAGTATCAACAAATGCAACAAAACCGCTAAATTCAGTAATAAGGAGATGGTGTAAATTAAGTAAAATGTACTATTTTTTCCCCAATTTACTTGCACTTAATATGAGTAGTTAACATTACTCAAATAAATTATGTTGAACTTGTTTTGCCCATTTTGAGTTTTTAGTACTCATTTTGAATGATATTAAAAAATCGCTGAATTGAGTACATGTATTTATTAATCATCATTATTGAGTCGGAATTACTTAACGCAATAATAATGTTTGTGTAGACAACAATCAAATTCGCATAAAATTCATTGATTTGGACACATTCCAAGAGCAAGTCGAAATGCAAATTTATCATTGAACTCCCATAATGCATCTTGATAAAACCGTAAATCCGGGAGTTTCTGCGCAAGCGACCATATTACAATTTGTGTGCAGAACTTAGTAATATTTATAGGTAACTATTTTAATTTCAGTGGTTTCCTGGTGACTTATCTAACATTAAAAGAACTTGCCAAGACGAATGGTCGAATCAACTGGTTTTTGTTCTACTTCCATCGGTTCTGGCGTTTGACTCCACTTTATATGATTTCCATTGGTATTTATGCATCACTTACAATGCACTTGGGCAGAGGTCCTGGAAAAGATGATTACTTTGATTATGGTCGACAAATATGCAAGGACTATTGGTGGACTAATCTGCTGTATATTCAGAACCTCTACCCATTCCCAGGAAGCCTCAGCCGGGTGAGTACTTCAAAAACAAAGACGCACACATATTATAATCATAACAACAACAACCAACACATGTAAAACATTATCCCAGCCTGTCTCACTTTGAAGAAATGAGTGATGTGAAAACGATAATTGACACAGTATCTGTATTTTGACATAATCGCTATTTTCACTATCTACGTTTCCTCAACAATTGACACACCAGCTATTTTCACTATCTGTATTTAATCAACAATTGACGCGACAGTTATTTTCGCTATGTGTATTTTCTCAGCAATTGACACATCAGCTATTTTCACTATCTGCGTTTCCTCAACAATTGACACACCAGCCATTTTCGCTATCTGTATTTAATCAACAATTGACACATCAGCTATTTTCACTGTTTGTATTTTCTCAGCAATTGACACATCAGCTATTTTCACTATCTGCGTTTCCTCAACAATTGACACACCAGATATTTTCACTATCTGTATTTTCACAACAAATGACACACCAGCTGAATTCAGTATTTGCATTTTCTCAACAATTGACACACCATCTATTTTCACTGTGTGCATTTTCTCAACAATTGACACGTCAGCTATTTTTACTCTCTGTATTTCCTCAACAATTGACACATCAGCTATTTTCACTATCTGTATTTTCTCAACAATTGACACATCAGCCATTTTCACTATCTGCGTTTCCTTAATAATTGACACCAGTTGTTTTCACTATCTGTATTTTCTAAACAAATGACACACCAACTATTTTAACTATCTGTATTTCTATTTATTTTTATTTATTTATTTGGCTTAAACACTGGAATACATTGTACAGTTTAAAATTACAATATAAAGATCAAAAAGATAAATAACAAAATAAATATATATTTCACAGAGTAAAATATTTTTAAAAAACAAATATTATGAGTAGAACCTCAACAATTAACACACCAGTTATTTTCACTCTCCGTATTTTCTCAACAATTAACACACCAGCAATTGTCACTATCTGTATTTTCTCAACAAATGACACACCAGCTGTTTTCACTATCTGTATTTTCTCAACAATTGAAACACGAGCTATTTTCACTATCTGTATCTCATCAACAATTGACATACCAGCTATGTTTACTATATGTATTTCCTCAACAATTGACGCATAAGCTATTTTCACTTTTTTTATTTTCTTACAATTGACACGTCAGATATTTACAATACTTGTATTTCCTTAACAATTGACACTCCAGCTATTTTCACTGTTTGTATTTTCTAAACAATTGACACGTCAGCTATTTTCGCTATCTGTATTTCCTAAACAATTGACACATCAGCTATTTTGACTGTTTGTATTTTCTCAACAATTGACAGTTCAGCTATTTTCGCTATCTGTATTTCCTTAACAATTGACACACCAGCTATTTTCACTGTTTTTATTTTCTCAACAATTGACACACCAGCTATTTTTACTTTTTTTATTTCCTAAACAATTGACACATCAGTTATTTTCACTGTTTGTATTTTCTCAACAATTGACACGTCAGCTATTTTCAATATCTGTATTTCCTCAACAGTTGGCACACCCGCTATTTTCGCTGTTTGTATTTTTTCAACAATTGACACGTCAGCTATTTTTACTTTTTGTATTTCCTAAACAATTGACACATCAGTTATTTTCACTGTTTGTATTTTCTCAATAATTGACACGTCAGCTATTTTCACTATCTGTATTTCTTCAACAATTGAAAATACAGATAATGAAAACAAATGTTGTGGCAATTGCCGAGAAAACAGAGAAAGTGAACGTAGATGACGTGATAACGTCCAAAACAGATAATGAACGCCACAAATATATCAATTAAGATAATTGGTAGCCAATTCAAAACTAGTATCCATATGATTCTATAATTCGGCCGAACGGTCAGTCAATTACTTTTGTTTCAAGGGTGTATATACCGTTATTGTTGAATGATCTGGATTTAACATCTTTGCTTACATTTATGCAGACACAATGTTTGGGTTGGGCTTGGTATCTCGCCAACGACATGCAGTTTTTCATTATCAGTCCTTTCATCATTTATCTTCTCTACAGGTAAGTAAGACTGGATTTGTTTGGTAGTGAAGAATTAGATGTAATCCATTTTCTGAAGATGATACATTGTGTACTACCCTAAATAGAAAGTAGTAGTTCCTTCCTTCAACTAAAGAATGATTGTCTAGGAAATAATTTGCGGATATGCGGCGATGGTGGTTATAATAGCGAATACGGAAATTGTTCTCTAAATAAGACATTATTAGACATTTGTTACACAAAGTGTAAATTCAATGTTCATTCTTAATCATTTTAAGGTTTTGGAAGTGGGGAATCAGTTTGATAGCATTCCTAACGGCAGTGTCAATTGGATCTACAGCCTACATCACCTGGTATTGGGGAATGCCACTTGGTGGCTCTGGGTAAGTGGCAGACGTACTGGACATTCTGTATTTCAAGTATTTCGAGTCATCATTGTCATGGTGGGTTACAAGAGCACAGAACAAGACATCAAAGTCAGCAGTGCGTTGGCATGGAAAGCATGCAAAAAGTTAACAAAAATTGGACAACTAAAAGTCTATATTTGGAGCTACGGTTGAACGTACGTTCTTACATGGTATTAAGCCCAGTCCTTTTTAAGGGGACAAAAGGTGGTTTTGTGTCACATGTCATATGAAACCAAGTCAAGGGAGAAGAAAACGGGACCTTCCAAGAAAATCAATGGTGGTCTGTTGCATATTGACACTAGGTAAAAGACCAAAGTAATTTGTGACGTGTTACAGCAAAAGGTACCTTAAGTCGGAGCTACAAGTGTCTGATTAACAAACTGTTAAAAACTAATTAATGATCAATATTTGAAGAGAGAATAATAATTTAAAGCTATCATTTAATAGGTTCCTGGGTGAAATAACAATGGAACAAAGGCAAGAGGTGCTTTAGTTTATTGCCCTGTCTTTAAATATTTATTATTGGTTAGTTTTTAAGAGTTTGTAAATCGGACACTTGTAGCTCTGACTTTTAAGGTACTTTTTGTTGTAACGCGTCATATTTTAACAGCATTCTAGACAGAATGACGCCAATGAAGAGCAATCATCAATCGCTGACAGTAGCAATCGCAGTAAAAAATAATAAAAGCACTAGGGATTCCGTTTTTAGAGTAGGGAAAAGAAAAAAAAACCAGAATTTATGCATAATGATCAAAATCTGCATTTTTAATATATGTGTCGAATTTATCGCGTAGATCACAGGAACAGAATCTAAAAATAAGCTCTTCCAGACTTAAATTAAGGGGTTTTCTCAGACATGCAAATCCTCCATTGATCTTTAAAATGTAGTATTTGGTAGATTTATTTGTGCTGATAACGAATCTAAAATAAAAGAAAAAAATTAGGTCACCGTGCTCGTTTTTGAGATACAGGCATTTCAAAAAGTACATATTTTCCCAAAAAATCACCCAATTTACCAAACAAAGTATAGGGAAAGCTCAAAAACGTCGATCATTATGTGCTTGTAAAATAGTAAATGCTTCATTTATTTTTTTTATTTCTACATTGTGTTAAAGCACTTTTTGCGCTCCTTAAAATACTGAAAAAAAAAATGGGTCACCGTGTTAGTTTTCAAGAAAAATGACAAAAACTGGCATTTTTAAATAAAATTTGATTACTTTGATGGCACATTTGCGTCTGCATAATTTCCCGCGTATATATTACGCAGCTATGCGGCGCGTGATTAACCAAACGCGTTAGTAAAGCATGCATTCAGCGTGCATTGAAATTTGCGCACGCAAAACGGATGCAAACATTTTTTGATTTTTCACTATTTATGAAAAAATCGTTATCTCGCAGTCGTAAGCAACTACATCTCTGAGAAAACCCCCTTAAAGTATTTAGGGGGGCTGCAGTGGGGGCGTCACATCCCTGAAGTTTGAAAATGTACCAAAGAGGTTCACTAGAAATACAAAATGGTCCACAACCAGGACCCCAAATCATAAAAATGGGGTGAAATAGTACATAACATATTGATAACATTTTTTAGCTTGTAAATTTCTTAAAACCACTGAAGTTAGTTTAGGGTCGACCAAAACGAAACTTGTAACTGAAGAAGTGCACTTTTCGAAAATCCTGCTCCAAAAAAAAAAAAATAATCCTGGCCACGAGCCTGGTTATATTTGTGTTTGATCATTGTTGTAAGTTTTCTTATCATTTAAGCTGGTATAACAACCGCACTGAAACCACAGAGGGGGTCGCCCAGGACTCTGATTTTATTTACACCAAACCGTGGTGCCGCATACAAGCATATCTTGTAGGAATGTTGCTGGCTTATATAATCTACAAACTGAAGGGAAAACCGCTCAAGATAAACAAGGTATTAAAAAGGCTGTTAGAGAAATCATATACCCTAACATCACCACCACCACCATCATCACCACCATCATGACCATTATCACCACTACCACCATCATCATCATCATCATCATCATCATCATCAATTTACTAGTCATATTGCAGTTATCGGCAATATTTCCTATACAATGCACACACAACGCTCGTAATTGATGCATGAACCCGAGATATCTTCCCGTGTTTTGGGTATAGGATGATAACTTACCAAGATCGCTGTATCAAAACTAACCATTTTGTTCCTGATTTATTAAGCTTTCATGTGATATTTTTTTGTGAACTCAAAAGACCAAAGGGTAAGCCTGACTAGGTACATTTTGTAACAAGACCCCGGTCAGCTCATTCGGATTTCCCACGCTATATTTCAGGTGTAAATTTCCTGTGCCAAGGAGTTTCGACATACCCACTTTCATTGGCCCACCACGCTCGCTATCAACTTCATACACACATGTCAATCAAGACCATGAAATTCTCGTTCTCATGACACAATACTCATTAGCATACGATGATTCAAAGGATCTGATCGAGTCCATTGAAAAAACACGTAAGACACACCCCAAATGCCTTGTTAACCAGGTTATACTGGGACAGCGGTCACGCCTTAGGAGCATGGTACGTCATTGAGATATGGAATGACCATGGCGGGTAGATACACTTGCGTTGTTGGTCAATTAAACCTGGTTAAAGATCTCCGACTTGGTTTAGCAATGAAAAGGTCGCGGTGTAGCGTTCAGTGGGCGATAACTGCAATATGTACCTATGCCAGCGTCATCGGGAGTCTTAAACTTCCACTTCGCAAGGGTCGTCACTCAGCCTCAAACATTCGATGTCGACTCGACGTCGTACCTATGGGTCTCAAAAAGAGACAGAAATAAATCTTTGACATAATTATTTGTAAGTGAATCTGTAACCTATACATTTTTATGTAAATAATGTGAATGAGAGCCTAGTAAGAGGTAAATCTTTGTGTCGAATGCTGAAGACCAAATGTGACTACGAGCGAAGACTTGAGAAGAGTGGGTTCAAGACTTATATTGACGCTTTCGTAAGGATATTATACAATGTCCACCAAAAAACTGAATATTTCAAACGATTGAGAGCAAAGAAATGAATATGTAAAATAAATTAAAATGTTGCATACATTTTATCACCAGAAATTAAACCCTTGTGAACTTGATAATGTGTTAAACATACTTATATTTATGTTTACAGTTTGCTCTCTTGTTTGGTTGGCTTGTGTCTACTGCTGTATGTTTAACTGTGATCTACGGACTGGAGGCATCATATAATGGACCACGCACCCCACAATGGCTCGCTGTGACTTACACCTCAACGACCAGATTCGTATTTTCTCTTTGTGTGGCGTGGGTTATGTTTGTGTGCATCACTGGAAATGGAGGTAAGTACCATACAAACACAAAACGTTTTTATTACCTTTATATTAGGATATGAGGATAAGATAGTCGGGGTGGGTTTTTTGTAGGGGGCTTATTTTTTTTGAGGGGGGTTGTCACCGTTTGAGGCATGTTCTCACTGATTTCCGGCATGTTTGAATGGATCAATATAGGATTAGATGTATCGCTAAAATAATTTGACACAGGAACCATATTCTAAATGACTTTAAGTTGTATGCAAATTCGTCTTTGGTGTAGTAAGGACAAGACTGTTTAATCTCTATTGAATAATTTATATCAGGCCCTAAATTTTGACATATTTGAAAAGTTTTCAATTAGAACGACACATTTAGGCAGTATTTTCGGATGTAAAATGAACTTTTCCCGAATTCTTTTTATTATAAATATTTCTTTATAAATATTTCCTTTGTATTTTTGTATTGTTTTATATCTGTATGTAACTAATCAATTATATGATTGTAATTGTACCTTTGACTATACCTATATGTTTGGTAATTGTCAATAAAATACTTTGAACTATAATTACATTACAGGTTATATCAATAGTTTCTTGGCATGGCAAGCTTGGAGTCCATTAGCGAAGCTTAACTTTGGAGCTTACATGTTCCATCTCATACTTCTGGGTTTGGCTGTGACGACATTAAAAACAACCATTCATTTTACCTATATGTCGATGGTAAGTATCTTCGGGAGAGGTGGATGAGGTGAATGGGTAAAATTATATGAAAATAAAAGAGCAAATATGAATTGCCCTGATTAAAGGGACTGTCCTAGATCCTGTCCGCTGATTTTCTGACTATATATTTTTTAACATGTATCGATGGTACATGATTATACTAACATATCCTACCAGTAGTTTCCGCTGAATTTGTGTAACAGAGGAAACAAATGAAATTATTTACCAGCTGTATTTTTGTCGCCGGCGACAAAAAATGGTTGAAAAAG
>JXSR01S009551.1:48671-62339 GCA_000969725.1 Ophiothrix spiculata
AAAGTCACTACAGATGTCATACAGGACCATTGTTTTCTGATATCAATATTCTCACAATCACTGATATTTACACATTGGAACAAGACATATCCTTAATAAGACTAATTATAAAAAATACTTTTCCGACCATTGAATACGTTCCAGCGGACCAATTCTTAGGGATTTTCCTAAACCATAAATTTCTAAAAAAAACTTTCATGTTTTTTCCCCGTTTTTTGAGCCTGTCTTTGCTTGTTTTTACTTAACAGTTACTGTCGTGTGTATTATTTTTTGTAGCGTTATTTGAGTTTTCTGGGGGTATGCTACTTTATAGGCTTTTTTTTTCGCTTTCCAGCTTACTCCTTCATAAATTTTGTTTGTTATTAGGTGCTTTGATGTGTTTTGTATTTTTACGGAAAAAAAGACTAAGATCGAGATTGATTGCTGATTTTTTGAAATGATCAAAATTAGACAAATATATGTATGGAATTTTTTTTTTAAATTTATAAATGAAAAGCAATTTGGATTTCGTTTAAATCAGTCCAACTATATAGCCATCATTTAGCTCTTTAAAAAGGTTTCTACAGCTGTAGGAAAACACGAGAATAGGTTCGGTATATTTGTTAGATCTAGCAAAAGCTTCCGATTAATCATGACATCCGTTTACATGAACTTGAATTTTATTGTCGGTTTATTGACGATACACAAAATCGTGGCCCTCGAGCCAAATTGCATCCAGTACCGGATTTCTAAATGGGCCTGTAGCCATCCACTTTATGCCCAAGTTTTTACAGTTCTCAAAGGCTTCTGCTGAGATGCTTTCGAGAAATAGGTTTAAGAGGTCTGGTGATAGAAGACATCCCTGGCGCACGCCAATAGTTGTTTCAAACCACTCTGTAAGATTGTTGTTAAGTCTGATGCAGCTTTTAGCCTTGGTATAGAGATCTCTGATGATGTTGATCAGTTTTTGAGGTACACCATAATGAAGCATCACCGTAAAGAGGCAATCGTGCCATACTCGATCGAACGCCTTCTTGTAATCAATGAAGACAGCAAAAACCTTCCCATCTTTCTTCTCAAGGCGATGTTGGATTAGGAGCTTCAGGGCGAAGACCTGTTCAATTGTGGAGCGACCCGGTCTGAACCCTGCCTGTTCTTCTGCTAGAATGGCTTATACGTAGGGCTTCATCCGGCTCCTTATGATTTCAAGAAGAATTTTGCTGGAATGGTTAATCAGGCCGATGGTCCTGTAGTTCTCACACTTGGTGATGTCTCCCTTCTTGGGCATGGTAAGAATGATAGATTTTGACCATTCTTCTGGAATGCGTTCATTTATCCAGATGTCATTGCAGATATTGTACAATTGGTCAATGATGCACTCACCACCATGCATGCTTAAACAGTTCTCCTGGAATCGCATCAGAACCTGGGGCTTTTCATGACTTGAGAGAGTGTATTTTGGGAAGTTCTTCATTTTTGGCTTCGGGCCGCACAGCTATACCAAAATTAAAATTTTCATTCCCTGTTGGTAATAATTTTCAATGAACTTTAATGATAGGAAAATGATTAGCCTGACATGCTCCTTTAAAAATGTTTATGCCAAATGACACCATTTTAATTTTGATCCCTTTTTTATACGCTTCATACCAAAATCCTGGGAACAAAATGACCACTTTTTAAACGCACCATACCTAAAAAGCTCTCCGGATAGAGAAGAAACATCCCTATAACTTCAAATAAGATACTAAAGTCCCCCGCCCCTTGAATAAATGCTGCATACAAGAGTCGCATGATATTTTTTTTTTACACAAGGATGCCCTGAATGGTGATAAAAGGGAGAAAGGGGGTATAATTTGGCTTCAGAAAAAAATCATCCTTTACGGGTTGTTTTGAAAAACTGTGGTCAGGTTCCGGGGGGGGGGGGTACTCAGAATTGTGTCCATTGTGTTAATACGTGTGATCTTTGCAACCACTCTGGACATGATCATTTGTTTGGAACCAGATCGCACGTGTTGGGCTCAGTACTTCCTGGATGGGGGGTACTCAACTATAATGTTGCAGGCAAAGCGTGACCACAGTTTTTCAAAACACCCCCTAAAGGATGGAGGGTTCTGAAGCCAATATATACACTTTTTTCCCTATTTACACCCTTAAGGGTGCACTATTGTAATTCCATGTAAATAGGCCCTTACAAAAACGTCTGTATCTCGCTTATTAGCGATTCGATTGAGTCCATCTGCCATTGATCTTGAAGTTCAAGGTCGGTTCTTTCAAAAAATCTTTACAAAAATGGTGGTAGCCTGGCTCGTTTTTCCGCCCCGGTCACTCGAAAAACCCGATGTAGGTACCCGATAACGTCGTGTGCTCTCAAATTTCTTCAGTGTTCCTAGGGGAGAGAAATTTTACAAAATTTTAAATAAACATAGAATGAAACCCTATAGTCTTCATTTTTTCAACATTCCTTGATAAATAGTCTGTCTGCACAATGAGCTACAATAAAAAGTCATATATCTTGGTTTTATACCCTTTCCGATCAATTATTTTAAGGTTCTATTCCACCTTCGTCAAATAAAAAACGGAAACAATACAGGGTGGGCCCGACGCAATCTTATTTAAGATAGTGCTACCTTAAGGCTTGGGTAGACCTTCAAATGGCATAAACTGTTTTTGTACTCTAACTCTCAAACTAATTACATAAACTATATAAAAGTACATTTTAGAAACATACTTTATCCTAAACATGATGATGATATCAGTTTTTGACCAAAAGTGTCAATTTTGGCAAATATGCCCAAAATCGTATTTTTTGCCCACAATTTCTGGTAAGCGTTACTAAAATTTGCATTTGTGAAATGTTTAACTTTTTTTGCATTCTGGAATCTAGAAATGAATTCGTATGAAAAACGTAAAAACAATCCCACCGCTGCCACCAAAATGGCAATTTTATAGCATTTTATTACATCAACAGATATCTGCATTCATCTCTAGCAGACTCCACAATCAGGTTCTAACCATATCTTGCAAAATTCACATTCACTTCTGCCACAAGGATTAGACACTAATGTATCGTATTATTTTTATATGTACTGCCCTCTTTTGTTAAACTATCTCCGGTACATCTCTGCTACTGATCTAGTACGTACGATCGATATTTGGATTGCACACACATTGTTTACATTCTGCTAGTGGAAGATAGCTATCAATACTTATTCCTGATTGGCCAATATGTACCACCTGATACCTCTAACAGTATCCTCTATTGGTAATTTGGAACATAAATATTAGAAGAACAGGAATTTGAAACAATCCCAAATCTCGATAAATCTGTATTAGGGATATATAGAAATTAACTTATCTTGGTCGCAAGGATTGAAAACAAACGGAATTCGATTTGCGGATTGCTGGAGAACTGTGTTTGCTAGTGATAAGTTGTGACCTTTATAATTCATTTTAAATATTAAAATTGATATTTCTAACCAACATGTCTCTACTAAGTATACTTTTCTGATTAATTTGAGGGATCAAACATAGAATATGGTTGAGAACTTCCCATAATATTGATGTTCCAATCCAAGGAGCTTAATTTTCAAATTCACATTGTGAATAGTACACGCAATGATCACATTCAAGATACAGATCTAAACTAGACATGACTGTGTCACTGCAGTGACACGGATCCTGCCGCTGTTTTTCCCCTTGGAGGTGATTTCAGCCTATAGACACTTTTGATCGTTTGTGCAAGACAAAAAATATGACACCTTACACTTTCAAATTGGACATGATAAAAATGTAACCTTTATGTGACCTTTGACACCTAAGAAGAGGTCAGCTGATGGAGTCACCATAGGCACTTTTGATCGTTGGTTCAAGACGAATAATTTGACATCATAACCTTTAAAACTGGAAATAGTTGAAAAATTGAACTTTATCATGAGTCATGACCTTTGACACCTAAGTAAATGTCGATCGATGGGGTCACCATTAACACTTTTGATCGCTGGTCAAAGACAAACAATTTAAAAATTTTAACCTTTGAAATCGCATAAAGTTGACAATTTGACCTTTCTTTTGACCTTTGACCCCCAACGAAAGGTCTGACAACGGGGTCATTATTGACACTTTTGATCGCTGGTCCAAGACGAATAATTTGACACCTTAACCTTTAAAATCCGGCAAAGTTGTCAATTTGACCTTTCCATTCCCATTTCTTTTGACCTTTGACTCCTAAAAAAGAGTCGGACGACGAAGTCACTATTGACACTTTTGATCGCTGGTCCAAGACGAACAATTTGACACCATAAACGTTGAAATCGGACAAAATTGAAAATTTGACCTTTTTATTTGACCCCTGGTGACAGCATGTGACCTCTGATAAAATTCTCATTGAATAACAATTGTAGACGTTACACATCCATAAATTTGATGACCGTACCTCGAAATCCCGATGAGTTGAAAAGTTTTTCGTGAAAATCGTGTTTTTGACCCCGTGACCCCTACGTGACCCCTGACCCCAGTGGGGTCAGGTGACATAAATGGGAGGTGACCCCCCCCCCTACCACTGACCAAGTTTGGTGCCAATCGGTCATTGCGTTTCAGAGATATAAGCTGTTGAAGTGTTGGAAGAAGAAGAAGAAGAAGAAGAAGAAAAAAAAAGAAAAAAAAGAAGGAAAAAAAGAATAAATTATGTCAAAAATTCAAGAATTTCATTCGTGACTGGTAAAAATTGAAGAAAAACCAACACGCTTCGCATAAGAAAAAAAAAGACATTTATCAAAACGACTAAGACAGGACTCGAACCCACGATCTTTAGATTTAATAGCCCGCACTGTAACCGGTAGTCTTTGCTAGTTGACGCTGTATGTGAGGGGAATTTAAGATTATATTCATTCTGTTTATGGTGATTGGTTACGCATGCGCAATTGCGCATGCGTTAACAAGTATTTTCGATATAAAGTATATATATCTTTAAATACCCGTCGAATACACAATCAGCCAGCTAGTCCAGTGGCTAGAGCGATTGATTCTTAATCTCAGGACCGTGGGTTCGAACCCCGTTGGATTCGTTTTGTAAATTTCATTTTTTTTTTGCGTAGCGTATTGATTTTTCTTCAATTATTCACTGTAACGAATGATTTATATAAAAGAACCAAAAAGGTTACTTTTCAGTCTGGAAAATAAATGTTGAATGCATTACATTTCGCAAGAAATACAAAATATTTCATTGCAGTCCAAACAAACTCTGACATGAGATTCGTGCAGGTTTCTGACGTCAGAGGATTACCCGTCATGACCAAAGGTAGTACTTATCAAACTTTTGATGCCCAGCTGTCGCAATACAAATTGCAGGCAAGTACGAAGAGCCGATATTAGATACCTTTCGTACATCACATCAACGTTTATTTTTCCTCTCCTTATTTCTTCACTTTAAAGGCCTTACAGGCAAAATGTATTTTTCAAATTTCATCAATCTGACTTTTTATATTTTTACTAGAAGAATCGAGCCACCTGACAGCGTTTTATCTTGTAAAACAAGATTGATGTAAGGGTTCAAATTTGGTTGCTTAAAAAGTCTTAAAATCGTTGATTTTTACATAAAATGCCATATAATGATTGCTTTTTATCAACATCAAATTTTTTTTATATACATTCTATTGGAAAAACTCCAAATGTTCATACCCCCGTTCCAAATTTGCATTTACTTTCACCGTTTTCAGATAATAAGGGTTCAAAGCCAGCATTTTGAGCAGGTCACGTTTAAAAAACAAAATCTCGCGACCATTTTTTTTTCTCGTTTGGCGAGACTTGGAATACAGAATTCGCATAATGAGCTCGTTAACAGGGTCGTTACAATTACACTGTTAGGTATCATGTCATCCTGCTATTATTTCCATTGTGTTGGGAGTGCGAGTCTTCATTTAGATACAATTTGTTTTCAATAGGGCATACACTACATACAATTAAAGATAATCACTTATAACGGACATTGGACAAAATAATTGGTCAAATTCTCTCTCGTTCTATGACATCTCGATGGTATAACTGACCTTAGTAATTAAGAGGTCATAACTTATTCTGCATTGGGCAATAGATGGGGCTAAAGACAGTGCAATTTTATAACATTTGTGCTGCCGAAATATTTTGCTAAGCTTTACCAAAAATGTCCCCTCGATTTTGTTGCCATATTTAGCACAGTACTTTACATAGTTAAATTTGTTCATTTTGACAAATCCAAGTGAAAAAGTGAGATGATGTTATATTTAGTACCGTTTCATTACTCGGCTACTATAGCTTCATCAGACTGGCGACCAATTCCACCCCTTTCTCTTAGTTTTATGATGCTTGCCAGCTGCCGTTGAGGGCGTGAGAATAAGTTGGTCGTATATGTTGTTCAACTTATAGGCCCCTCGTCTTTGTTAAGAGTTCGTTTGCCCTTCTTGCGTCAGTATCCATATTGCCTCGTTGATCCAAATCATCCTCACGCCTTCAACAGCAGACAAGCATCATAAAACCAAGAGACAGAGCGCCAGTCAACAAAGTTGAAGTTTGCTGTTATTCGGGGTAGATATATCAGATGACTGGGTTTTCCCCCAATAATATGAAGCCCAATCGTTGCTGGGTGATTCCAAAGTAACGTTTGTGACCGAAAAAATGAAAAATTTCACTTTAAAATGACCACAGAACCTAGCATAAACATTATATCAACAATTTTGTTGTTAATAATGGTGCTCACTGGTGGGATCAAGACATGTAGATGTTTGAAAATTAAATCAATTGCCAAAATCCTGAGTAAAGTTTATGTAACGTTCGGTAACGTTTGTGACCGCGCACAGAAATTGTTTTTGTACTAAGTACAAATTCTCTGAAGTGTTAACGATTCTATCATTGCGCGTTACACCGATTATGGGAAACATATTTACAAATATTTCATAAAAATTACAGAATTTTATATCGCCAGAATTTATTTTAATGCATTGTTTTATGTTGTAACGTTTGGTACCGTTTGTGACATTTTGGTGTAACTTTTTGGTAACGTTTGTGACATTTTTGAAACAAAACATGTGCTCATTCATGCACGGAGAGACAAACTTTACAATTTCTGATTGGAAAATACTTCTCCCGTACCAAGTAACAAATGTATGACTGAAAAACTTGTTTATGTTGTCGAATAAAAAAGCTGATTTTTTGCTTCAAATCAAAAAAGGTTTAATTTTCACTGGAATAAGCCTGCTGCTTGTCTTTTCAAGGCCATCAGAAGTTCCTGAGCTTGATCCACTATGTCAGATAATAGTGCTAAGTCATCTGCAAATCCGAATTTGGTTATAGGTAGGGCCTAGAACATTGTTCTGGTGTTCTTGTATTAACACTAGTGTCCATGTGAACAAATGTCGGCTTAAACTGATAACTTTAAGGAAAGCAAACAAGCGGTTACCTAAATAACTGATTATATAAATAAGTGAACCTGTCTTTGCATCTTTCATTTCGTATCATGATGGCATCAAACTCCGTCGTGCTTGCTGCACTGCTGGTAGCATTAGCCTCCATAGCTTCTACTCAAGAAGCCAACCGTGGCAAGCCTGACATTCAGATTCCCGTTCAAGAACTATCACAACTTGCCAACACACGTTACGTTAACGTAGGAAATATCCCGAATATAGACTATGATAAAATTGACGAGGAGTTACTACAACAAATCCGAGCTTCTGAAAAACATGTGGATTCAATGTCAAAGTTCGGAGATTTTTTAGAATGGCTTAGAACAACAAAAGGAAGGGAGTCCAAGACAGGGTTAGTGGATGGAGCTAATACGGGATATGAAACTCCTGGAGACATTTCACAACAGTGTTATGATGATTTAATGACATACGCCAATGATGTTGAATCTCTCAAACCGTATGCTACCAAAAGTAAGTTCATGTTTACCAAATATTATTAAGTACATGTATATTTGCTCGATAGTAACAGAAACAGTAGATTTTAGATTGGACCAGGGTAGGGACGTTAATCTTTCAAAACAAGATTTTCTTAAACATTATAATGGTGCATTCAGAGTCCAGCGATTTCATCACTGCAACATCGCTCGATGTCTACTATACCGACACGCATTCTTTAGAAATAAATCGCACTATTAAAGTAGTAGCGCGTGTAAAGAATGTATTTCAGTAAGACGTTGATATTTTACAGTGATGAAATTGCTGGACAATGGACACACTACAACTCTTAGCCTGCGATAACTTAGAGTTATTTAAACAAAATGAGAACATACCGTATTAAAGATGAGTTATAGTAGGAGCCAAATTACCGCTCTAGACGAAATTAGGTAAATTCAGTTGTTATCAATGCACAAGGGCGTATATGAAAACAAATCTTGACTTCAAAAAATCCAATCATTTACAATACTACTTAACCTGCTTAAGGGTATTTAATAGGAGCAAAATCACCGTTCTTGATGAAATTACGTAACGTAAGTTGTTAGCAATGAATAAGGCCGAAAAAAAATCATGACTTCATTATTTACACCCAAGGATAACATCTTTATCTTATCACTGACAACCCAATTTGGGGTATGACGTTTATTTGCATTGATAGAGGACATGGTCAACAAATTAATTATGTAAGATGTAAGAGAACAACAAAAGAAGATATCAATACCTTCCCATCATGCCTTGCTTCCAATGGAATCTTTGTATGGTTGTGATGAGAGGGTTTAGTGATGAAACACAGTACAATCAGCAGACCTCATCCCAAATTTGAATTTCAGATATGTTTCATTAATAAACCCTGGCAACCCGTATAAAATCCCAATGAAGCAAGGATTGATGGGAAGGTTCTTATATTCTCTTTTGAGAGCAACAATGGAACAGAATTGTCGCCAGCTGAAGAAGAATGGAAGTTAGAGAGTCTCGAGCGGGTTAAGGATCAGGACAGTCCCGACGACTGAAACAAAGCTTACAGATCACAATAAAACCAAAAAATACAAAAGTCTAAATACTATACAGAGACAAAGCATAAATTGTCCAACAACTATGAAATGATTACAAAAAAATCCATTAAACAAATGAGTACTGCGAATTTGAAAATCAATTGCTATACAGTGTCTCAGAAAAAATTGTGCAAGTTGAAAACTGCCCTCTGTGGCGAAACCAAACTAATTGCTTGGAATAATGGCACATCATTGGAAAATTCCAAGGTTTCAAATGCCGTTTATTCTGTTCAATTTGCTTATTTCATTGTCGAGATATGTCTAATTAAATGCAGAAATGAAAATTTCAATTGTGTCACTTTTTGCGGTAGAGCAGTGACATTTTAATCAAGAAAATGTGAAGTAATCCATGTCATGGAAATTAACAACCATTAAATGTGGTTATTTAGATTCACAGAACAGCCTCTTGTTTCCTCCACCTATTACAAATACCAAAATGTGTAAAATCTGATGATGTGTTACGTTCTTGTAATGTCATCAATCATGATGATAAATAATTCTGCAAAATAGCAATTTCCGGTATCTCCTGTTCTTTTACACAATCAATGTGTAAAATGCTGGGTTGTGTTTGTTTGTTTGTTTATTTATTTTTGGTTACCAATAAGACTTTACCAAGCTAACACTGGTAATATTTACATTTGTTGTGTTTTACTTAAATAAAGGGAAAACATAATGTCGTGTTAGGGTTAGGTTTAATTTAGGGTTAGGGTTAGGGTAAGGGTAAGGGTAAGGGTAAGGGTAAGGGTAAGGGTAAGGGTAAGGGTAAGGGTAAGGGTAAGGGTAAGGGTTAGGGTTAGGGTTAGGGTTAGGGTTAGGGTTAGGGTTAGGGTTAGGGTAAGGGTAATGGTTAGGGTTAGGGTTAGGGTTAGGGTTAAGGGTAAGGGTAAGGGTAAGGGTTAGGGTTAGGGTTAGGGTTAGGGTTAGGGTTAGGGTTAGGGTTAGGGTTAGGGTTAGGGTTAGGGTTAGGGTTAGGGTTAGGGATTAGGGTTAGGGTATAGTTTTTGATTGGACCAAAAGTATACTTTTTCCATAATTTCAAAATAACACTAATAATATCAAATGTATAGCATATTTGGCCCTATAATGTCGAAAATCTTTAATTTTTGCTGTAATTTGTAATTTTGTAGAATTGCTAATCCGCCATGTTTTATGACGTCATAAAAATGTACTGCCTTCACAGATATGATTGTACTTATTTTAGTAAGTATAGAAAGAGAAGACATTAAATTATCTAAGGTTGCCAAATAACCCTATTTCACAGGAGTTAATTTTCAAATACAAGGACAAACTTAATGCTCTCCTTGATTTTCATGCACGGCTTTATTTTCTAATAAAAGTGGCACAATAGTGATTTTCACTTCTGCATATAATTAAGCATATCTCGAGACTGAAATAAGAGAATTGATCAGAATACACGGCATTTGAAAGCATGGAGTTTGTCCTTTACCATGTTTAAAATGATGTACCATTATTTCAAGCTATTATTTTGGTTTTGCCACAGAGGGCACTTTTTAACTTACACAATTTTTATTGAGACACACTGTAGAGTTGTTCAACATTTTCTGTTATTTCTAGTGTCATCATCCTGGGGCAATCCTACCAACTGGTTGAAGGCATTTCATACAGGTAACGCTAAGTCTTATGGGAACTATGAACTGTGTGTAGAGATGATTGATGAAGATGACGGACTGCCGTTTGATGGACCTCAATATTGCACTGTACAGTACCCTGTGGTAGAAGTTGTAAGTATCATAACCACCCCAGCCCGGGTGGGGCACTTCATAAATATACAAAGAATAGCGCTTTCAAATAGGGGAACGCTTACCAACGCTTAATGGGCATGATGTAAAAAATATCGATCCTCAAAATGTTTTGTCCCCAACATTTATTTTTTGTGTGTAAAACAAGCTCAACCTCGTTAAAAATCATTCATTTTTTCTGGGCTACCATTTCAGATCCCTGAAGTTATTGTTCATGTAAGGGCATTCTTTTGTATTAATCCCCCGCTCCTTTGCAAGTGTTTGTGAACGGTCTCTAATCACACCTAAAAAGTTTACATCTTATATATAGAACTAAATCCTTTTTACTGAGAGGAGCCGGACATAGCTAAAATTATGAGTTCTACATAAAGAAAGGGAAAAAAAGTCCAAGATAAACCAAAAAAAAAGCCTCTATTGAAGCTTATTTCGATTGGGGTCCAAGATATTACTTCTCAATTTACAAGCAGGAGGAAGATCTGGGTACCGAGAAGAACCCGCTGAAGCGAATATTGAATGGCAACCAAATGCATATACAATACCGGGCCGGGAATTGAACCCGCGTTGGTGCAAAGTGAGGGAAGTGCTTCGAGTCTAGCGTGAGTCTTCGAGTCTTCCCCATGCATTGCGTAAACGTGAACTTCATCAAATAAAAGAGTTTCATCATAATCACATTTCCCAAGACTCAATCAACCTTTGCTGTTATCATTTTACGTTTGCCAAGTATGTTTGTTTATCCCGGTTTGTTAGTGATAGTGATGGTCACATGGTAGTCCATACGTTCGTGACTCATAGTCTGTTCAAAAATCTGGGTAGTAAATATATTTCAATTTAGAAAACATGTCATAGTAAGAATAGAAAGAATGGATAAAAAATAAAATCAAGGAAAAGGAAAGTTCAGAAATAATCAATCCTTTTTCCATGGCCCTTACAAAGATAAAACACTGGGAATTCATGGCGTGGAAACACTAATCAAGCCATGATACATTATCTTGTCACTCTTATAACCAGCCAACTTGAAAAATTAACCAGCTTAACTAATGTAACCAGAGCCGCTCTTTTATACCTAGCCAACATGAAAATGAAGCTCTTGTCGTAAACATAGTAAATATATACCATCGTACGAACAGCTTACGAGCAGTGTTTAGTCCGTTTCAATGGACCACGAGCAGTGAGTAAAGCGAGCAGCGAGGGCGTCGCGTGGTCCTATTAGATGGACTAAACACTGCTCGTAAGCTGTTCGTACGATTATTGTGACCAAGCTATTACTAATTTTTGTTTAAGAGCTATCTCTGTGAAAATGCCCACGTATAATAAAATAACAGTTTTTGAGATGGGATTCGATATAATGATTTCAACTCGAACTCGAAACCTATTTAACCCGATCAAATGCCAAATAATAGCAAGCCACCAGAAGTGAGAGATGCCTCTTTCACTGTTGTTTGATCCCAATAGAAATGGGAACATTTTATTTCTTAGTGTCAAAATAGATGGCGCTATTCATAAAAACTCATTTTTGGATGTAGAAGAGATATGGAGGTGTGTACTACATAAATTACTTATGCAAATGAAGCATCTGACGTATCAGTTTTAGCCAAAATTTTCACAGATTAATCAACATAATCGATATTCAAATATAATCAATAATTTGAAATATGTATAGCGCCCTCGTTTTTGCACAAATATGAATTTACAATAAATACCAATAAATGCGCTCAAAATCATCAAAATTTCAACCAAAATGAAATAAAACTTTGAGAATGGGTTCAAAACTTTATTATGCAACACATTCTAGGTATTTGTACTGCTTTTTTCATCTTTCTATAAAGAACATTTTGAATTTTGTGTTAAAAATGAATAAATGTCCACTTCAAACAACAGTGCTTTAGGTTCAGCCATGGTATACGGTACTCATTCCAAGAGAAGACATCTTGTGCTTCCCATCATGCATTGCTTCCTTTGTTTGTTTGTTTGTTTGTTTATCCATGATCCTAAGGGGACACATGAGTGTTCATAACAAAGTTATAGAACGCTAAACCTATGCAAAAAGTACAAACCTGGATAGTCCATAAAAGACTAATAAAAACACTATGTTGACCAAATAGTGCACATTTTTTACTCTTAGCCCTTACTTTATCATGTTCATGGGAAAGAAACTGGAAATTCTAATCTCATGCCCCGATGCAAAGGCTTGTGAGATTGTTTGCACAGGCAATCATGTGAGTAGTTAATGCTGAAACTTACCAAGAATGTTTGGTTTTAGAGTCATTTCAACACTTACTACTCATATAATTTCCTATGCAATCAATCCCATAGGAAGCAATGCATGATGGGATACATACAATATCTGCTCTTGCCCATATTAGGCTTGGACAATTTTCTTGATTTTCTTCATAGATGTTTTAGGTATCTGGTACTCTTAATACACTCTTAATGCGGTTATCGCTTTAGAGTCTATTTCAACAGAAGAGCGACACTACGGAATATTTGACCTTTCCGTGATTAAAAAAAATAATTTGCACAATACCAAAAAAAGTTCAAGAGTCTTTTCTGATGTTTTCTTTCATATGCTCGGATTTCTTTTCTAGATTGGGATCAATGCTGTTATCGGGACCTGCTTTCCAAGTTCATGCTCAGCGGCGGACCTGACAACAATCACATATATCTGTAAGTAATGCTCTCGTTGCCACCATTATACTGTTTTAAAATAAAACCCACAATAACAACCTTCTCATTGGACAAAAAAGTCAAAAATAAATACGTTCGTTTTGGTAAAAAATGTTTTTCTCTATAGGCCATGTACCAGACTATAATAGTCCATTAATCCATAATCTGCATGCAAATACTCTGATGCAATTTATGGTAAGCTGTATTACTGAAACAAATGTTGTCGGGCATATCGCAGGGTAATTCGGACTTACAACTTATAAATAAATTGACTGATGTTACTCC
>JXSR01S009554.1:48803-69875 GCA_000969725.1 Ophiothrix spiculata
TAGATACCATGTGCAAAGTTTCATGCTTTCTTCAAAACCTGAACGATTCTTATGCCTGGCTGTTCAACTATAGTGCCTTGGAAAGGGAGATGTACGACAGCAATGAGTCAGGAACCTCAAATCTGTGAGACTAAAAATCCTATGCTAGACCTTGTTACAGGTTACAAAAAAAGTGCAATTTATATTGATAACTGAAAAATGTATAACGTTACAAATTGTTATTAATAAACTATCATTATCAATAAACTATTATTTGAGACAGTTATGGCATGTACAGAGTTGAAACTTTATTTGCTGGAATTTCATATTGATTTCATATAATCTGATCATATGGGCAACTTAAACATAATAAAAAAAAATCATGGGATTTCAGAGATAAAAGGAGATGTATGCCAGCAACAAGTCACACACCAACACAAAGATATTATCCTGTTAAAGGAGATTCATCTCCATTGTTTATTAAACTTGAGTAAATTTAATCCATTAGATTTTGACCAGGCGACTTTCCATCCCCAAATCACCACACAGAGTTCCTATTACACTATCAACATCTCCATCTTTTAATGTAACCAATCTATTTTAAGAAGAGTAACCTCTATTGACAGATTGCACAAAATTGATATCTTTCTACACAAATTTGTTGATTACAATGAAACAGACCTATATGGTTTGAACTTAACCAAAATAGTGGCTAGTGTATGACATAAAACAGATCCTGAGTTTTATCCAGGGGTAGCAGGTTGTTTACTCAAAGGCAATGCTAAGGGGCTTGCATCCCTGCTGCATCCTGTAAGAACCGCAGATAAAGTTGGCCTCATATTGTAAGGAAGCAGTATGTGCATTCCAAATTATGAGCAAGTATCAAAGAAATAAAAAAGGGGAGTTGGTGCTCGCAGTCATTTTGATTTGACCAACGTATAAATTCTATGGGATGGCAGCCATCTTGTATCTGTATCTGTATTCGTTGAGTCGGCAAAATACCTATTGGTACATCACACCAACTGCGCTGCGCGTGGATGGAAGATCTTAATTGTTGGCTTTGTTAAGATGCAATTTGAGGTTTGTTTTGAAGGAGTCAATGTTGGATGAGGTAACAATATTGCCCGGCAGTGAGTTCCAGTCGACAACAGTGGTAGGGAAAAATGACTTCTGATAAGCTCTTGATTGCCAACAAAGTTGGAGAAACTTTCTATTGTTCCCCCTGGTGTTTCTTGTTGAGTGATGAATGTAGTCGCCAAGTTCGATGTCTATTAAATCATTGTCCATTTTATATAAAACTGTCAGTCTTTTCATTTATCTTCTAGTCTGTAGAGTGTCCCATTCAAGATCATGTAGGAGCTTGGAGACTGTACCTTCTTCCCGTATCGGTGCTCATGGAGGGCGAGTTATTGTGCCTCCATCATTTTACTGGACCCGTAGAAAAATTGGTGTAACTAGCTCAACAAGTCGCAATAGCCACACGGAGAAGGTTGCACGTCCATGCAGTAAGTGAAGATTTACGCAATCTGCTAAAAAACGGGTCAGTTTTCAAACAAATCCAGAGGTACAGCAACTCTGCTCCAAGACTGACAACAAGACTGGGGCAAGCACCAATTCTCTTCTTTAATTTCTTTGACAAGTACCTTTTTGGACAATTCCTGCAGAAATAGAATAATTGCTCTTTCATAACTAAAAGATGTACCTACTATACTGCCCTACAAAGTAAAAACGCAGTATGTGTATGGCACATATATTGCAAGCTACTTCCTTTTCCCTTGAAGAAATCCTGCAGAAATAAGCAGATGATCAATTCTCTTTCATAACTGTAGGCAGTATCTAATATATCAAACATATGTACATACAACTTTCTAGTATGGGAGTGAATTGGAGTGAAATAGCATGCTAATAGGATGTATCTGCTATGCTTTATAAATGTACATACTGCATTTTTACTTTGTGAGGCAGTATATCAAAAATGTACATACACCAAGTATTGAAACGGATTGAAGCAAAACTGAATTTTATAGGCAACACAAAAAATTATTTAACAATGTAAACAAAATTCCAGAGCAAGCCCTACTCGGGATTTCTGTTTAAACTGTTCATATTGATTAACCTATAGAAGTATCTACAATGATTATCTTTACGCATACTGCATTTTAACTTTGCACGGTTGAAGTCTCCTCATGTCTTGCTGAGGACATTCCCAAGAAACAGGTTGCTATTTCTTGCTCTCATTATTAGCCATTTCCTCAACACACATTTTATGATGTGATTTGACTGGTCGATTCTTATCACCACCTTCTAAGAATGTGGAATAAGAGATAAGTGTTTCCTCATCATTAACGGCACGCACCGCAAGTCTCTTAAACAGAAAATGATGTCGCCAAGTTACCGATGCATCTCATGATAATTACACAATGCAAAGGATAGATGGTAATGATTCTTCTGAATCATGGTAGAAAAGTTCAGATTGGTGGTCAGATGAGGAACCACAAACAAGGGGGAAAAAAAAGGCAATCACCAATCACATCTGTGGCAAATGATTCACTAGAAGTTTATTACCAGTTTGCACATGATGATTACATAAATGTTGAACTGTATATAACACACCAAGCCTGTGACCAGGCGTAACAGGGAAGAGTGCTATGTGGAAAAATGATTATCATACACAAGCACCTCAGAAAAGCAGCATTTTTGAAAATGATAACATTATAAAATATATTTAATACAACATTTGTGTCCTTGTGATTGACTTCTGCAGGTTTTTTCTCATGAAGTCCAAAACCACCCCCATGTCTTTGTTCAAACCTCCCATCCCCCAAAGTGATGGGCCTATAATAATAAGAAAGATAGTATGAACAATTTAAATAATGAAAGCTCTGTTACTAATACACTACAATTATCATGACATTTTTAAAAATTATTCAAGCAATATTTTAAGATTCAACCAAAGGTCTGCCCTGTCACCCATGTACGTATGATTTTTTGGACTGACTGGGTTTGTTTTTTGAAGATATTGACACCATTAAATGATTCATCTTATGAGTTGAGTACTTTTACTGTTATGACAATTTGTTGAATTAAATTCAGGATCCCAAATTTAATTCAACAAGGAAGTACATGTGTACATTTGGTTAAGTTATCATCAGGACAAAACTAGTTCCAGGAAAAATATGCACATGGATACCCTAAAGTCATGACATCTCATCCAGTAATCTGTTTGAATTGAATCTTAAAATATTGCTTTAACTGATTTTTTAAAAGTTCAAATAAAAAGGAATAATACAAAAGAAGTGCAGGTTTTTAGCATTAGAAATAACAAGGACATTTATTAGTCATGTAAATCTAGTCATATCATTTGTATTTTTAGTTCCTAAAAAGGTATTTTTAACACTGATTATTAAGTCCATTAATTCACAACTCAAAATGCCTGTCTTTTCAAAACTACTAACTTGAGTACATGCATGTTCTAGCATCAGAATTGTATATATTCTCTTGTTTAGAGCCAATTCAAATAATTAATTCTTGCACTGGAGAAAATCAACTTGTGGTGTTTAGATTTGACAAAAGTGAAACCAGGCACAACAGTGTGATAAGAGTCCACTGAATACATATGTGATCGTCTACCATAAACCTCCAGTAAAGTATCTTCAGCTTTAACTGATATTTGTTTCAAGTTCATAGACTCATGACAGTATTGAGTTGTGGTTTTTTGAAGCATGACATGTCAAAATATGGTAAAAGTTGTTACTGTATGTACATTTCCAATACCACTGCATCTAGAAAATGTTAACTCTTCAAGTTGAAACCGGAGAGCGGTGTCATGTGTCAGAGACTTTAGTTCTTTTGTGAATGCTGGTTATTGAAACAATTAAGACTACTGTAAAATGAAAGAGTAAAGCAAGGGAAATCAAAATCAAAGTAAGTGTAGGGGTTATATTGTGTCTTTCAACTTTCGGGTTGGCCCGGGTCAGCGATACAGATACACGTGGAATGGCCAGGGTTCAAAGGGTTAATAATATATTTTGGAGTTGGAATGAGAACTGGAAGATACTAGATTGTAAGGAGCATAAGAAAGATATTAACACTACAAAATCATACAATCCCAATTTTATCAGAATATGACCTTTACATGCATTTTGCCCTATATCTCAAAATAAAAATGACCAACTTTAAGAGAGGTTTGTGGTGGCTTGTCACATATGTCATAACAGCTTATTGGCTAGTGGTTCAAGCCTTGGGGTGCATTTCACTTATACTTATGAAGCTTCGTAAATACTTGCAAAGGTTTGTGTGTCCAAATTAGCTGAATGTGGACCTACGTCATATACATCAAAATTAAATCTAAAATTAACTTGCCTTGGTTTTTTTCCTGCAGTGAAAACAATCAGGACTATAATTAAGCAGCCCATCATTTCCTTCTTTTTGACGAGAGGCAACTACGTGAAATGATGAGCTGTGCGTCATAGTGTTGAAGTTTCAATACCACACACCTCGCATGATTTTGGTTTCATAATTTTCTAAAAATTTACAAAATTTACGGGGAGCGAGTATTTTCTTCCTAGAGTTACACTGGGAGCCAGGCATTTGTTTTCACTGCGATAATCAGGCAAGGTCCCGGATTGTCCACTTATGGCTATAAGGTCAAATATCAATTGTAATGTATCGATCAAAGAATGTACAAAAGGTACATGTTACATTTGAGGGGTAGTAACTTTGACAGGAATATGCAATAGGGTAACTTTGAACAGATATATTTTTAAATAACATTTTTAGAGATGGATCACTAAGTAGAAATAACAAAATGACATGCTTTTTAACCATCATTTCAACATATTTCATAATCACAGAGCTGTTTACGGTCTTGTATCCATAGGCTGTTCCCTTGTGGTGTGTGCCCTTTTTCTGTTTTCCATTGTTCCCAATTATGCGGCGCTACACAGACAATTAACTTCTTTCTGCTTAGTGCAGAGGAAACAGTCTATGGATACGGGGCCTAAAAGTTACGCAGATACATTAATAATGAATAAGTAGAAAATTAAATCATGTCAACAAGAATAATATTACTCACTGAGCAGAGAACCAACATTGCAAGTGATATCATCACCCCCATCAAGTTTCTACTTATTTGTTACTAACCCAGATGAATGAGAGTATACACGTTTAAAATATAATGCTTGCCAAAGTTACACAGATAAAGCACTGCACAGTTTTTATTGTATCTTTATACTATACTTTGATCAACACCAAATAGGTGGGCCTCTTCACATCGTGAATTAATACAGATAAGCGTGTGCATATCTGTACACGGCACAACTGCACATGTAACTCGCCCATCAGTATCTACCGTGCGCGTGTAAGTGGGGTTATGTTTACTTGCGGATGAAGAAAAGCCTCATAATTCCTGCCTATTTAGTGTTGATCAAAGTATAGTTGATGGTATGTGCAGTATAACCTTCAAGCATTTACATTTAAATTAGTAATAAATAATAATAAAAAAGAACAAAAACATAATTACAAAAATCAAAGTCATTACATCTGTAGATTATTTGAGAAGTATACTTTTTACATGCACCTATCATAATTACATTTTATAATATAATATTTTCTTACAGAGGTCAAGCATTTCATATCACTGAGTAGCATCTGATTTATAAAAATATCAAAACCTCACTAGGTGTGTTTTCACGGTAATTTTACCTTTGAAAGGTACCCTCTTTCAAAATTCAATGCATGTGAGTGACCATGGAAATGCACTCATGGAATCACTTTTTGACCTCAACTGCAAGGTTTCAACCACACCAAATTCTACAGTTGACCCAGGTTTTCAACCACAAGAAACTGTACGTTAGTTGAAGACTCTAATTTTCAGTTTCTCATCGGATTTACACGGCTGTCAAATCAAAATGGTGGCAGGCATTGTTTCTCTTTTTAAAATTTCTTTGTAGCCAACAGACCTCATACAACTTTCAGAATAACAGCAAATTCAACCATGTTAAATGCATTATGAGATTGACAACCACCTTGCACACAAAGAGAATTTGTGCTATTTTCTGGGTTTTTTCAGTACCAGTAACAAAAGTAAAGAGATACATCACCCACTCACATAATTTATCTTCATTATTCAAACATTTTGATAATTATCACTATCTCATTTACTTTAACTTCCTCAGTTGAAGTAGAGTAAAACCAACCATTTAAGATAAAGAACCTTGTTTACAATCATGGTTTTCCAAGTAAATCTTGATTTAGGTCAACTGACTTTATTTCAAAATGACACCTATTCCAGATTAAACTGTGAGTTTAACTTCAAAAGAGAGTCGAAAGTTGCGTGGACAATTGCTTGCAGGTAATGGGATTAGTATTCCTTTCACAACAGAGTACCTTTCAAAAGGGAGCTAATGTGGAAGCACACCTACTGTGTGGTCAAATCTTGGCAGGCAAAGTAGATCTCCCTTGGCCTACCTGTCAATCTGGGTTACCATTGGGCAGGGATAGCCAAGAATTTCTAGCTGGCAAACAGACTTAGCAGTTTACCACAAGTGGTCTGTGGTCTGACAAGCCAGTCTTCAACCTCTGACCTCTCTTTGCACTCCCAAATATAATGATGGACAACTCTGCTAGCCTAGACGATCTACTTGCGTAGGCTCTGAAGCATTATCACGAGGGAAAGAAGTCATTAAGCAGCGTCTGTCGATTTTTCTCTGCGTTCCTCATCTGATTTTCTAGTACCTGCAGAAAAAAAGAAAAAGAGAAAGAAATCTTAATTATATACTGTGATTTAAAGTGATGTGAAACAGACTGCATGGAGATGAGCTTAAGAGATTAAAAACCATATCTAAACGTTTGGGTTTTGTATCTTAAACATAAAAACAGACAAACAGTCAAAGACAATTTCAACAAAGTCAACGCAGACCTTTACTGGTGACAATGTGAGGCTTTCTAAAATGTCAATGTCTGATAAGGTTTACAAAATTCTCTGCTTTGGCAAAGAAATGTCTTGGCACATTACATCACATGTTTGCTATTTACTGCAGATTTATGTTTTCAATTTACTCTCTTTTCTCCCGGGATTGTTTTCTTCAACAAACGTAATGTCTATGAATCGTAACTCAATTTACAATCCATACCAGGCTTCTAGGGGAGTACAATGTTAGTCTTATCATCTCTGTCAATCAATCATATGTAAAGATAGATGTTTGTATAATATCTCCAGTAAGTACAATGTTCTAGTTCCAAACATGCATGGTACAGCCGATGGTCATGGATCTTCGTACTTCCTGATCAGAGCCTATTTTTTCCATCACACTGCCGTTTCCTTCCATTCACATGTGTATTGTTAGGGCAACAAGTGTCAAGATCACTTTGTACACATTCTATTGAATGTATGAAGGTGAATAAACTACAATTGAGGAGATTAGTAAAAATACTAAGGGGGTTAGGTTACAAAATTGGGAAAGTTAAATATCATCAATATTTAATGGAATGGCCTTGAAATGTGGTAATGAAACTATGACATAATGCATAACATACGGCTGATTTTTTTGTTAGGGGGTATGAATGCAATGTGACTTGAAAGCATACTGAACATTGGAAAAAGAAGTGAACGAAACTTCAAACCAAACAGAACAATGAAAGGCTGGTCTTAATGGACGAATGGGCTGCAGGTATATTGAGCATTTCTACATTTTAAAAAAAAAATCACCTTGTTTATAGGCTTTCGCCAAGGAAACCCAACTTGGTACTTGGTACCAAGTAAGCTATAAGGAAGCTTATCTTTAACAGGGATTCCAAGATGTTTTTAAATCAGTTTTGAATGCAGGAGGAAGACCGGAGTGCCCGGAGAAAAACCTGCGGAAGCGAGTATGGACTGAAAACCAAATGCACATAAAGCGCCGGGACCGGGACTCGAACCCGGGACCTCATTGGTGCAAGGCGAGGTAACTACCGCTGCGCCAAAAGACCACTTGAAAGTCTTTCTGGACCCCTGCAGCAATTCCTGATAGCTCTTTGAATTGATCATGAAACAGTATGGATTTACACAAAGATATAATCATCTGATTAAATAAAAACACAGAAACACTTATGCAGAAATATTACAACAAATCCCATGTAGTGTGGACTTGACCCTCTTATAGTGCTCACGCAGCTCTTCAATTATGGACACATACACAAATCAAGGTTTATAAGATCTGACACTATCATTTCAAACCATCTTAAGCTGGCTATTTTAGTTTCATTTTCCAAAAGGACTGTTCCAGATATTCCTTTTTTGACTACATTTTCTATGGATAAATATCCAATGTTTCATGATCCCTGCCTGAAACACCTAGTCCCAATGGAACCCAATACTTGATGATTCCCTGCTTTTATTACAATGACTCAACACCAAAAGTTACTTTAAAATAGTAGGAAAGGCGATCTATGCCTCAGCTGCTATGTCAGGAGAATATGAGGTTCCGCTACATTGTTGAAGGCTCTCTGAGGGTGACCACTATAATCTTTTCTTCCGACCATCACATGTCATGTCACAATGGATGGACAAAAAAATGAATTTTGAGTGATGGATGCTGGCAAACATGACATGATGTTTTGACTGAGCAGTTGTCTGAATCTCCCAGTGTTTCCTTAATTGTGTGCATGTCATGCATCCAACCCAGGCCATGATGTAATTATTGCTCCCAACATTTGGCTGTTGAAGTAGCATCAGAATTCTATTCCATTACACTGGCAACCAACTGTCCACACAAACACAGGACTTGTGGCATCAATTTGAATGACTCGTGGTAACTGCAGTTGTATTATCAAAACCGAAGGTTGGACAGCGAAGTGCATTACTTGGTCTTCTCTGGGGTAACCAAATCACTTCAAAAATGATAAAAATTTCTATTTTTTCATAAAGAATGCAAAAAAGTGCCAAAAAAGGTTAGGTATTTGTAATGGCTATCAGTGAAAGGTTCTTATTACCTAAATATCTGAATGTTGATAAGGTGATATGGGTTTGGGGCTGTGCAAAATTTTATTCAATTTGTTAAGGCTTATATTATATTACACACTCCCACGTGGTCTTCTCTGCTTCTACCTTCCAAAGGAGCAAAAATTCACTTAAAATGATAGAAATAGTACAAGTAATCAAACATATCAGTGAGCCTAATAAAATGTATGCAAGCAGTGATCTAAGCAGATAGGATTTATACTGATCCTGTTTGCCAATAGACTCCTTTCTGCTTTATTGCTTCATGAGTGGACAAATGTGACTGTGAGTCATCACCAGTTAACTACATCAACAACATTTTGCTAAATTTGTTCATTTTTAACATGCAAATCTAAAAAAAAGAAATATCAAACTTGTGAATCTACAATTCAGTTCGTGCATTTGTTTGAACACAGTACAAACATATAGCCAGGAATGCAATAAACAAGATAATTTGTGTGTGCACCGGTACTACGGTGGCAGCATCCTAGGGATCACGTCAACCTACACACAGTACATGTATGCTATTTTAAGAGATACTTGGCACATTCACAAAACAACCCCATTCCAACTTAATCACCCAATATATTAAGCATATCTACAAAGTAAGGGAAACTTGAGACCAGTATACAAACTATTCCTTTGAAAATCAAGATCTCAAAAAAGGGTGATTTTAGGCCTAGCTCGCTGGACAATAAGGCAATATAAATTTGTCACAGCTTCACAACCTAATAATTAAAGAAAGACACATAACAGAGCATGAAAAATATGCACTAAATTGGAATTTTAAATATATGGCAAAGCAAGCCTGTGAATCAATTGCTATGCCCTAAAAAGTTTGGTGCTCTTACTAAATCTCTGTCAATACCCTGTTATTATTATTTCCATGATTTTGCCTGTATTACTAACATGATATGTTTGACTTTGTATAGCGTAAGGCAGTAGAAGGGGTCTGGTGCAGTCTTCGTAACCTTTTTCAAACCACCTGACCTAAGCACAGAGAATCAAAGAAAAATCCCTGTCAATATCCCTGCCAAAATGTGTAAAACAAGACAGTGCTAATCAGGCCAATTCTATATGGTACAGAACAGGGAAAACCCCATTCAACAACCTTGCATTTAGGCTGTCAAAATATAATCAACAAAAATCCTCAATACTGCACTTTTTCTAAGAAATGACAAAGATCATTTTCCAAGTTAGCAATCTATTAACAAAAAGTTGCTAAGACTAACTGTTTCTAAACTCAACAATTTTATTGGAAAAGTGAACAAGTTAATCTGCAAATTGAAAACACGTGATCATAGGGGAAATTCATCAAACATGCTTGTTGTTCCCCACTTTAAAGTAAATTCTGGTTTCAGAACTTTTCATGTCATAGCAGCAAACCTTTGGAACAAAATCCGACCAGTCTCCTTATTGGCAATGCAAGGAATCACATTTTAGTACCAATGTTGCAGCCTTATGGCTTCCTTCTGATTACCAGACATCAGTCGTAGGCTAGTTATTATGTGACCAAGGCATCATTCAATTCATATATGTGTGATGTTTGACACAATTGTGATTCACAATGTAGAATCAAACTTCAAACACGCCTGCCCTAGGGACATCCATAAATAGAAATCAAATTAATGAATATCACATCTTGCCAAACATGTCAACTTTGAAAATAAAAACTCTACAGAAAATGTAAATAAAAACCAAGACTGAACTTCCTTAGCGTTGATGCTCAGCAGTTCACTATGTATCAGTGAATGCTAATCAGAATGTATAACAAAGTACACATCTATTCTGGTTTTGGTCAATAGCAGGATGAAAAAATAACCCAAGTTAAACCATAGGCAGCAAGATTCACCCCTTTGGGTGCTGAAGTTTTGTATTTCAATTTTAAAGTTACTTTTAATTCTGAAGTAGGTTGGTAATTTTTTCCATTCTAATCTGTGGGTCAAGATTTTTTTTTCCTGCCTTTGGCGCAGAGGTTTTTAATTTCAACTTTTAAGCTGTCCTTCATCCTAAAGTAGGTGAGCATTTTTTTCCCATTCACATCTGTGGGTAAAGATTTTTTTGCTGCATTTGGTGGCAAAGTTCTTTTTTCAAAAAAAAAAATATTTCATGACCACCTGGAAATCTAATGGTGTGCCCTATAATAGACTTTTGATTATGTCTATGCATTTGGGACTTACAATGTTAACCTGGATCCAAACTATTTGAGTACAAAACCCCTCTCAAAAAAACAAATCTGTTTTGTTTTAAACCAGGAATGTGGAAAATTATAAATATGGGGAGTAGATAATACCTTGCCAAGACATGAAATACCATTATGTGAAAGGTTTTGATAAAGCCTATTGTCATAACCCCTGATCAACAATATCTAGTGCATAGTTACAGATTTTTTTGTTTTTGTTTGAGACTGAAACTAGGGAAATCAAATGTATGACAAGGACCCACCCATTGCAAAACTTGAAACATAATGGTGCTGGTTTATAAAAAGGTCTTGCCAGCTACAATTTCCATGGTTTCTAAATGTTTCAGTTGCTTTCATAAATTTGTACTATGTTACTATGTGATTCAATGGGAGTCATCATTGTGGGGTTGACGATTACCATGGCATCTGATCTAATTAGCTCTCAATTTGACAAGTATATCACATAAATGAGATTTGGCTTGCCATGTGTTTGCATATATCAATCATTTCTATATCACATTTTCAAGGCAACACACCCTGAACATGTTCAGGAACAGCTTTGCTATTCAATGAGTCTCTCATTAAATGTTGCCAAGAATCTATGTGATTCATGCATCAATGTTCATTCAATTTCAAGGAAAACAAGCTATTTGATGTAAACAAAATGTGCTTGGAACCCCTAAAACAACAGTGACATACATATAAAATTTCAATATTTACACCTCAACATGTTATGCGCTATCCTGAAACCTGAATTCATATGGAATTTTGAAAGGTAGAAACAATAACAGCTTAAAATTAAAAAAAAAAAACACTTTGTGAAACCCTTTTACCTCTTTCAACTAGAATGTATACAAATATTAGAAGTTGATTTAAAATCATAATCAACTATCAATGCATTAAAGGAACTAGCCTAGAATATCCATCCAAGAGTCAACTAAGGCGTTTTCTTTAATTCTATACAAATATAAGGAAAACAATTTTTTTCCAGAGAAAAGTTCATATCATAGATGCTTTGAAATTGTCATGCATTTTTTGGTTACACTGCTATGGGATGTATTTTCTTCAAGCAATTGGGGTTATTTTTATTCAAAATTATTCAGTTACTAGGGAAATAACAGAAACACAGGTCAGTTGTTAGGTAAACCATGTCACTGATGCATTATTGCTACAATTTGATATTAATAAGATCCTCAATATTTTAGTTAATATCATTTCATTATCAGAAGTCTGGAATAAATTGAATATTTAGGTATCAAATTGTGCCAAATGAATAAAAAAACATTTCTTGATTTTCTCACGCTTGCCAGGGAAGAAACACCATTGCGTACGGGACCTAGTAGATTCGAAAAGTCGCAAGCCAGTTTCCGTTCTGGAGTTGACTGGTTACCTCCAAGTACAGCTGACTAGACCAAAAGAACATCACAAATCTGCTGCGAGGTGTTTAGCCAAGATAAGTCGACTATAATGATATTGCACAAAATGCATACAGGAATTGAAAGTTTCCAATATACTGTTTTTATATGGCAGACTGAGCTGACGATTTAGCACCCAGTTTGGCTTTTGGAGGATAACATTCATGTTTAGTTTCCTACTGGTGTGTAGAAATACTTGGTGAAAGGAAGACGCTAGTACTTGTGCCAAATTTTGAATCAAACATTTTAAAACAGATCATTAGCCATGATTTATACCAAAAGCTGGGGAATTCTAAAGAATCAAACATATATTTATTTCAAGGTCAAATTGATCAGTCTCTGGTCTTTATATTCCATAAAGTAATGCAAATCAACAATTTTTTATTTAAAATGGTATGTCAACTTGTGTTGTAAGCCTGTTAAATCTATCAGGATTTTTAATATTTTTTTAATCCTTTTCATCGCACAATTTGGAACAAAATATCACACTCCACACATTAAACTGCTCTATTACCAGCACTCAAGGGTACAATAAAGCTGATCCACATGTATCAAGAATATTTGAAATTGAAGTAACTCTCTATCAAAGCATAGGGCTTTTCTGATTAAAATTACCATGATATTTTGAAATTGCGTGTGTGCAATTTTATGCCAACTGGGAATATGTATCCTTAAACAAACAAAAAAGATGAATGGAATAACAGACACCTGGGGACTACAAAGCCGATTAGAAAGAGGATAAAAAATGGTGCACATAATCTCATAAACATTTAGGATTATCCAAACCAGGATTTTGACGAAATATAACAAACAAATAAACATTTCTAAAGCTCAAAGAAATAAAGTAGTTATCATTGCTGACTCATGAAATGGACCCTTAATCTTTGATCATAATGTTGAGAATACATGGCTACATAGACCCACGTCAAATTTTATAGCTTAACCATCATTCACAAGTGATCAAGCTAAATCTGTGTATCTCTATTTTAATTCCACTCTAGAGATTTAAATGACTCAAAATCATGCTTACATGTTATACAGAAGTATATTAAAGTACATTTGAAATTACTTTAATCTCTGAAGCCCCATCATAATTCTGAGTGTTGCCTTTTGCATATTAGGTGCAATCTACGTTTAGATACCACACACGCCTTTTGTCCAAAACTGTTGCACAACTGAGCCACAATTGGTTTGTAACATTGTCATGAGTTGGTGAAAATCATCATCTTTAAATCCATTTAATTTGCCCCTCCCCCTAGGGAACAATATACCCATCTAAAAGAAACTGGAAAGACCACTGGATAAGGCAAAAAGTTTTCATTCTAATAACTCAAGATCTTTTAGCCAAAACACAAGTAATAACTTAAAAATACTTTCCCATGTATATAGTTAGTAAATAGTGATAGCTTCCACAAAAAGATCTTAACAGAGAGAGATGTACATTCAACTTAAGCTCACATTACCTTCCTCACACAGGAGAATTAATAAAGCTTAAGTATGACTAAATATTATGTTTTATATCAGATATAAATCTTAAAAAGATCTTAAAAAGACACCAAACATGCCGGCGCATCAGTTAAGCATGTGGGCGTAACAAGGGAAATTGGATCTTATGATTATAGCTAATACCAGATATTATTAAATACTTGCACGGATATGTACTTGGACACTATCAGAATGGTGACTTGTACAGACCATGTTAATTATGTACAATGTACTCAAATCAAGATCAAATTTGTAGGGATAAGTATCAAAGACCAATGTGTAAATCCCATGGGCTCAGACTCTTTAAACGCTAGAGGCGCAAAAACTTTTAAGGGGCACTTGAAGACATACATGTGCTATTAAAGGCCAACGGTGTAAATCCCATGGGCTCAAGTCTGCCATTTGAAGTTGAAAGTGATATTTCATGTGTAATTCAGTTTTAGTATCAATCAGATGTATATAAATCTCTTAGGAATAGGTTGGGCTGAAGGAGGGAAACTTGAAATCATTCTTGACTAATAATACCAAGAGGCACAGAGGTACTTGTGAAAATCGAGGTAAGTTCCTTTTGAAATGGTATCCAAGAAATACCTCCTCAATTGTAAGTGGCAGCAATTCCTGAACACGAAGTCGTGAGCGTAGACAAGGACCTTAACAACTTGAAAATGTATGTTAATGCTGCCCCTGAGGAGTTCATGAATTAAATCCACACAAAATAACTCTAAATTTGGGTCAAGTTCTGTTGAAAAATTGGTGTAATGTCTGACAAAGTATACTATTTAATTATATACCTCATCAAAAATATTTTAGACCCTCTGTATACATAGTATCTGCCAAGACACAAGTAGTAGACACGTTCTCGGTCTAGTTAAAGATTGGGCATCATCGTTAAGGGCTTTTGTATAACAAAAATGGCATGGGCACAGAGAAATATATGTGGAACAGCAAGTTAAGTTTCTTAAATATGAACAAAAGGGCAAGATGGTTGGTATGTACACAACAATAAGGACAACTATATTGGAAGAGTAGCTTTTAAGTGATGAAAAGTAACAACAGTGAGTTTAAATGAGACACTATACTTGATAGCAAGCCAGTGGCGCTTGCAAAGGCTAGAGGCAAGATGCATGCTTTTTCTTCTTATACACACTAAAGAGGTTTTGGGAATGTATGCATTGCAAAGCTTACGGAGGAGGTCACATTTAAATATACAGTTTGTGTCTTGTCTAGATTTAGAGTAGAATCCTGGACTTTGTATACCAACCAATGTAATGACATCGTCAGCCATGGAGCTCAAATTGGGGTATTCAAGTACACTCTATTGCCACCAAAATCAACTCCAGGCGTTAAGATTCAGTTGCGAGTGAAAAGAAACTGCAAAAATAATAATTTATGCTAATGATACACCAACCTGCATGAAAAGTGTTTGTGCATGTTTTGCATATTTTTACATCATGATAAGATAAGATACATCATCGGCAAAATACCCCATTGAATTCCCATGCCAGAATGCAATGGCACCAAGTCTGGGATCTCCAGTTGAAATCAGTAAAAGTGTTATATGAAAGAATACTCTTTCAGCTTTGCCACTGAAGGAGCTACCCTGAATAAAAAAATCAAAACCATGTGAGGACTTGCAAATGTCCATGATAGAGCAAAATTGCTATCAAAAGTACCTGACCATTTAAATAAAACATTGTTGCATGCGACTCTAAATGCATCGTGTCAGATAGGGGTAGAGAAGGCTTATGGCTAATTTGCCCTAGGGGTAAGCTGCCCCGGGGATACGCTGCATTATTCATCACTTGCGGACCGATATTCCCAAACTAAACATCAGTCAATACCTACAAATGACTGTTGCATCCTGGGCTGGACATGATGTCATTGGCACACTTATAGCATGTATGCTGTGAACTCTAAAGACCTCTATAGGGATTTCTTAACATAGCTTCACAAACCAGATTTTGAAATGTTTATATAAGAGCCTTATAGTGTGGCTGCTGTTATATCAGGATCAGACGTCAATTTCCCCACTCACATTTGGACATTAGTTATAAATTTAACTTTTTTGTAAACTGATCTGCTTCGTAAAGACATTTCTGTTTAGGTCAAAAGCTATCCACTTATTTTAGCAAGTCACTATGTTAGGCAAGAAAAATGTTTGACTTCCATTACCACTCCATTCCTGACCCATGACTAGGATATTTCAGCAGAGGTATCATGGGTGTGGCATCCAAATTCTTAAACTTCTTTAGAGATAATGCAATATTCACCTTAGATTTACTAAACAGAAGAGCATTTTGTGGCAAAAGAGGTCTTTTTAGCAGAATTTACCATGAGTATGCCAGGAGAAATTTCTAAAACAGCAAAGGCTTGTCTTGTTTCATTTCAGGTCACAACCCGCATACTTCAGGTCTGGGATACAGCCAAACATTTTGTTTTCCTTTACATCATCATGCTTCGGCTGCGGAGAAGGAGACTACAAGATTTTTCCAGGCACATCGGTCTTGAGCAATTTTGGCAATTTGATCAGCTGACATCTTGTGATCATCATATCCCAACAGATGATTGATATAAGAAAAGTAAGAAGTACAAGGACGCCCAGGTCTCCCCCCCCCCCCCGCCAAGTGGTGGAATGTAGAGAGCACAAAGTCCAACGGACAACCCCAACCCTCTTCAAGCTGTTAGTTCATGCATTGTCAAAGAAAGAACCAGGTCTGGAAACAATATGCCGAGTATCAATTACAAAAATTACTTGAATTAAGTGTTTTGCTCTTGAGTTTCACACTACGTGCCATCTTCAGACACCTGACCAATAAAGATAGTCTCCTCTCTTCCAAGTTCATTGAAATGACTTATCCAGGTCAAATAACTTGGCTATCCCTAGACATCTGTGGAATTGGTTTCCCTTTACTTTTCTATAAACATGACCTAACCATGCACCTTCCTTTTCATAAAACAAAAAGATACAATTTGATAAAACAACATCTGAAAATAGAACCAAACAAACTGTAACTTGAGATAACCCGTAAAAATAGGCTGTAGAGGTTAACCTCTAGACAGGACTATATCGTAATATGACGGGTGTTCAATAGGTTTGTGGCCTGGGGTAGGAGCAAGCTATGCTATAGCAACTGAAATGTTATGTAGATCAACTTCATTGCTGAAAATTTGGAAAGTTTCAAGTGAATATCTGCTTTAGTTTACCATACATTTTACAAAAACTTAAAACTTCCCAGTTACGAGGTTTCTAAAGTTTAGAATTAAGAATAAAAAATCCTTAAAATCTAACCATTATGATACCAAGAAGTCCAACATCCATCTCCTCCCTTACATTTTTGAAATATGCAGCCTAATTCTTTTCATGATATTTCATGCAGGAATCTTTCTTAAGTGTTGACAATTTGTGTTAAATTCGTTGGGTTTAGCATATGGGAGAGAGAATTTAAGGTTAATAAATGTCCGTTAAAATTGGTTGTTCCTTCAAATTTTAAGGTCAAAAAATTCTCAGAAACCTATAACTTGAGGCTGTATGGACCGACAATGTGTTTCTTAAGTATGCTTTTCAAAGAGGAGAGGGAACAAGCAGTTTTAATTGTCTTATTTAATCTTTTCCATTTCATAGGTCCTTGGGTATCAATAGTATTAGCTGCAAGCATTGATCTAGTTGGTTCGATGTGGAGATCAAGGACTTGACTAGTATTATAGTCATGAATGTCAGCCTTAGTGCCAAAGATGTTATTTGGGAGATCATGCAGGAGTACATTAAAAGTGTGCCAGTACATATGGGTCGTAAGCTGATACATATAAAAAGGTTTTTTAGCGTTATGAATAAAGGTCTTGTGTGCTCTATATCAATTATATATCAATTAGAGCAGCATATAGCGTAACTCCTTCTATCCCAGGCCAGGAACTTATTGAACACCCTCATACAGGGTTGACTGTCCATCATCATATACTAACAAGCTGATGTGAGGGACAACAGATAATACTTAACTGTCAGTACCAATTTAGCTACATGGTAATTGGACTGACAGGTCTGTTTCCTTAAGCCATGCATCAGTGCTAAACACAGGGCTAGCCAAGGGACTAGGCTCCGAGGTTGCGGCCCACCTCAAAATGCCCCTGGCATTTTAGAAACCTTGACGTGTCTAGCTAGAATGAAAAATTTATGCGAATGGGTCTTCCTGTTAGTCCAAAACCCAATCAGTCTGAAGCCCAATTAGTCCAATGATTTTGGACAAGGATTGGGACTATGAGGAATACAGATGTGGATTTTGGAGACAAGGATCTAATATGAAAAGACATGAAGCTAAGCTGCACCATCTCATGTCATGTCATAATACATGAGGAATTTGGGAAGCCAACATCTTCATTTTAATTTTGGGAGACACCAGTGTCTTTTATTCTTATTCACAAATTTCCTCACTTTATCTGACATGTAATGACATCACAGGCACTATGCTATTCATCTTTTTTAGTCTTTCGCCAAGGAAACCCAACTAGGTACTAGATACCAATTAAGCTGCAGGAAGCTTATCTTCGAAAGGGCACCAAGATGTTTTAAAATTCAGTTTTTTGAATGCAGGAGGAAGACCGGAGTACCTAGAGAAAAACCTGCGGAAGTGAGCATGGACTGAAAACCAAATGTACAATAAAGTGCCAGGCACAGGAATCGAACCCGGAACCTCATTGGTGCAAGGCGAGCGAACTAACGCTGCGCCAACCTGCCCCCCCCCCTCTATTAGCAATCAACACCAAATTCCAGCCTATTAACATGGTCACCACAATACAACACAATCTTTTCATCTCACAGACCTGAAGAGTATCTCTACACCATACACAAAAGACTGATAAGAAAATGGATGTGATTATTGACGCAAATTCATCACTGAGCCCAAGTATTGTTACCACACAGACGTCATGTTGATGTATTCACAGGAATCATCTCCATCATTCATATTTGCTTGTGAAAATGAGTCAAAAACTACACAATAAATGATGGTAGTTTGTCCCACTGGAACATGTTCAAATGATCAGTGGCTTTGTTTCAACATAAAAGTGTTAAGTCATCAGCTACCATCAACTCAATGCCTGTTAGTCTTTTCAATCCCTACAGACATGTGGTATGTAAAATCATTGTCAGAAATGTCTGTATACACTGATGATGTGTGAAAGCACTTACTCATTTGGCATGAGAGCATGTTTGAATTATTGGTAGCTTGATAGAGAAGACATACACACTTTGTAAGGTAGCAGATTTCAATTGGCACAGACAAGTGGTATGAAAAATCAGAAGGAACACATTGTCAAACATGTCTATGTACATTTATGACATGTGAAAGGACTGTCTTACTCATTTGGCATGGGGTCTTTTTTCATAGCTTAATAGAAGAAGACATACACACTTTGTAAGGTTGCTAGCAGATGTCTCGGAGCATTGAAGATTCTGTCTCCATGGTGCAGTTGACAGGTACTTGGATGGAGAGCGACCTGTGGTGTCATATACATGTAACATACACGTAAACTCAAATACAAAGGTTTTTTTTGCAGTTTTTTGCATTAAGCTGATCAGAACTATTGTACTGTGTGTGTTGTGGGGTATGCAACTCGTCATTGTTGTCCTTACCTTCTGTAAGTACTTTTAATAATACCCATTTCTTTCACCCACAAGGGTGAAAGGAAGAATAAGTTGGTTAAGAAATCTTGTTCAAGGACAAGGCATCATCGAGGCAAAACATGTACCTGTCCTGTCACCAGAATTAGTCAAATTATTTTGCTAAATTGATCAAGCTTATTGGGGCAAAATAACATGATATGACTGGAATTGTCTCTATATGGACTGCTACTTCTGGGGCATACAACAAGCTTGCATCGATGGTAAATTGAGGTCTGGGACCAAAAGTGGTGAAAGTATTTGGATCCATCAGTTACCATGTTTTGTAAGAGTGTAAATATTAATGAAAAGTAATGTTTTTACAATTTGTGTGATATATGGTGGCAGATTCTCGAAGCATAATAATCATGATAATGGTCAGAATCGGTCATTGCATACCAGTGATACAAGACGTCAAGGTATTGACAGAAAAAAAAGAAAAATATGTGTAAGAATCTACAGCTGCCCCTTGAAGCAACACATATCACATCATAACTCATTTCCCTGTACTTTGAATCTGTTTGATATAAAATGAAACGAACACAAACACCACATATAATCTGCAACTTCCAGGGCAAAACTAGAACACTGATCTAGCAATCGTCATTTGACAATGATGCTAACCAGTTTTGACATTTATTTTGTTAAAAAGTGCCCGTATCTATTGAATATTTCCATCAATCATCAAGCCCTCAGGTAACACCATATACACAGAATTACTTCCTTTGTGACTAAGAGTTTGTAGGTAATTTCCCTAATCAGTCCCAGTCATGGACCTAAGGCCAAACACAAGCTGGACAGAAATCCTTAGTACAAACACAAAGGGAATCATATTGACAACTGCAACCGAGTAGTGCAAAATGACCATAGCCTAGTATTCATGAGATATGCTGGATTAAGACTCGACGCAAACGCAAATATACTGAGCATGCGTAGATGGGAGTTTTAAGCAGGTGAGTGTACTTGAACATGGCACAAATGCAGCAGAGGTGTGTTGCATGTGCGATTTGCGCATCACTATGGCGCATGCGAGAGTGGGATTACCTAACAATTGCCACTTATTTAGTGATGACAGAACTATAGAAACAACTGGCATTCAACATAATGTAGAGACTGTATAAAACCAACAAACACCAGAAACATATACAGGTTAAAAAGATCAAAATTTTCTGAAGTTTGGGCTGATTCACTCACTGCACATTTTTCATCTAAGGACAATTTAATTCCACAAATGTGTGTCTTTGTTAAATCAAAATGCCAGGAAATATATCTGATTTATCTCAGCAAAGTAAACAGTGACCATGCTATGGCATGACTATTTCCCTTAACTAAGGGTCACTAAAATTAGGACCACTCCAGGGAGCAAGGACCCTAGGAGATA
>JXSR01S009555.1:12782-26571 GCA_000969725.1 Ophiothrix spiculata
GAACTCGTCTTTCAAACCACTTCTCCTCACGCTTTAAAATAGCAACATCCTCTGTATCAATGGAATGTTCTGATTCTTTGAGATGTTCGTAGATCGCAGAGTCAGCTACATAATCTTAGGAGCTGGGTCTTATGTGCTGTTTTGGACGCGCTTTTGGCGATGGTTTGGTTTCGCTAAAGTAGGATTCTGAATAATTATGTCCCTTGCATTTTGAAACAATAGGCAAGGTTGGATTGTTTGTCTCTAGGTGGCCTGTCTTTAACACGAACAAATCTCTTGCAAAGCTTGTTAAGAGGTTTGAAGGCTGTTAAAACAGAATTTGTAGATATTCTTGACTCTTTCAGGAACTCAAGCACAATATGGGACAGTCACTAAAACAAGCTTATTTGGTTGAGTGATCAGGGCCCATATTCATGAAACAACGCTCACTCCAGTTGGCTGCTAACGCTTTATCTACCTTTCTAATTTTGTCAAATTTGAACAGGTAGACCAAGGGTCAGCAGCCAACTAGAGTAAGCGGTTTTTCATGAATATGGGTCCTTATTGTCAGAAGAGGCTTCAGTGTCTTTATGGGTTTATTTTCGGTTTTAAAATGAGATCAACATATTGATTTTGATTCTGGGACTTTAACCCTAAAAGAGCCGGGGGGGGGGGGGGGGGGGAAACCCCCCCCGATTTTTTTTTATACCTCAGCCGGTTGTTATTTTTTCGCGCTGAAACTTAAAGTTTTGTGAAAATCGAACCTAGGGTAAGGACGTGGCGTTCCGTAACGGTACGCTGGGTCAAACGAAAAATGGACAAAAAACTGATTTTCAATGCAAATTACATACAAATCGTGTATTTTGTTATTAGGATACACTTCCACTATGTTTTATTGTATTTATTCGATTTATTTGGAGTAGGAACATGCCTAAGTGTACTTTGACACACATTATTGATAAAAATTGCAACTTTTGTTCGAAAAAATAGCGAAAAACCATGCTTGGCGATTTTTCGTGATTTTCGCGTTTTTCGACGCGACGTCACTTATGACGTCACTGTGACGTCATACAAGGTCCGATTTCAATTTGTTTGGTACCAATAGACTCGTGAGGGTCCTAGCTATCCACCAGTACCCTACACTTGATGTTTCGTCAATCGGTTTCCGAGATCGGAAGGCCCCCCCCCCCAGCTGTGAGGTGGGTCGAAAAAGCCCGGCTCTTTGAGGGTTAATAAGGTACCTTTAGATATGACGGGTCACATAGTAGAAAATTAGACCTGGTCCCAAAGTACATAGTTAAATAATCTATTCTCCGGGAAGTGACTACATCGTTTCATATAAGTATGACCTAAATTGTTTTTTAATTTTTATATTAAGTTTTGACATTTTTGAAGAGGCGTCGCAAAAAAGACGTGGAAGTATAAAAAAAGCTTAATGAAAAATTATGTTTACCATACATCATTCGCCGAGTTTTTCTAATTTTTGTTTCGTATTGATGTATGTACTTGTATAGAAGTCATAATCTGCAAATACAAAAAAAAAGATAAAGACATGTTTTTATTCTAACTTTTAGTCGTGGAATATTATTCATTAAATGCATACCTATGTATGTAAAATATTAGTAGCAAAATACAGGCAATTTGATCCAATTTGCTGATTTCAAATTTTGTTGAGAATAGTCCCTGGTCCAAAGCTGATTAGTTAGGCGATCAGCGTAATTTCAAAGTTATTGTTGGGTTCCTTGTAAATTTCTAATTTCTTTTATTTCTAAAAAATCAATAAACAAACATCAAAAATAAACCTTTTAAGACGGACCAAAAGTAATATGATCTCTGTCTAGACAGTTTTCAATCGGCTGGCTTTACACAAATGTAATGGAACATTTTGCTTCAGGGTATAACAGGAGATTTATTTCCTTATGTCGAGGCTAAAACTAATTCTATATCTACACGTTAAGTATTACTAAGATATCTTACACTACAAATAATGTTGATATGATATTACTAAAATAATTGAACATTTTTGTGCATGTTGCATTGTAAACATTATGGATAACGGGTCATACTTAAGGCTACACGACCTTCCAATGTGAATCATAAATATTTATAACGATGATAAAATAAATAGTTTCCACTGAATTTGTGAGGGTTTAACTATGGGTTCTGACCTTGTTATAACGTTAGTCATACATTGCGAAACACAGGAAGAACCTTTTGGCTAAATGGGCAGACTCGAGAACGTAAAGTTTAAAAACCCGTATTATTACTATGGCCTATTTTCTTTAGTTTGCGTAAAAAAAGCAATTTTGCCTTGATGGAAAACAAATTTTAAAATTATAGAAATACTCGTAATACACAAAGGAATGTACAAACTAAATATCCAACCAGACAATACATAGCTGAAGTTGGGATATCTCGATGTCGTTGTGCTAAATCGTGTTTGGCAAGCACAAACAAGCTTATTACAATATCATTCAATATCAACATGGCATATATATAACACAGTATTATTTGTGATTAAATTTTTTTTAAACAATTCGATTTTTCCGAACATTATAAAATTATGAGGTTTCCGCGAAAAAGAGCAATTTGTTGAAGCCATTTTGACATGTTCATTGAAGTGAATCACTAAAGGTTTCTTTTGTACGTCAAAGTTGTGATACTCTGACATGTGTAAATAATCAAAAACTTGCAGTAAAAATAACAATCCCCGTCTTGCTCGTGAGAATCTTTTCCACGGATGATTCATATGTTTTGATTATTGCTCATGATATTCGCTCTTACTTCGCTCAAATGGTGAGGAAAATGTCGCCTAAAATGCGTGAATAATCAATTTAAGTGAATGCATTCTAGCGGGGATTAAATCTGATAAGATCACGTTATCTTTATTTTGTAACACTTTGCAAAATGCATTATTAGGTGTGTTAATTCTATGATATACTTAATTGTTCTCATTCTTGAAATTTGCAAAACAAGAAACAATTATAACTTGTTGGATACAGATTCATAACAGTGGCGTAACAAATTCGGGAAAAGAGAGGGTAATATAATGGTAAATAAGGAAGAAAGAGAAAAATAAAATTGACAATCTAGCGGGAAAATTGATAAAGGGGACGAATGCGCTCTTTTTACTTGTAAGTTTTCAAAATCGACTACAATTTGGTTTTGGTCAACAAAATAGAATTATTCTACTGGGAAAAAACAACGACGCGCCGGGAAAAAAATGGCACACCTGAAAAATGATCCCGTTAAACCACTGGTTGTAAAATCTCTTACATGAAATATCTCTTGTACTTATTCACATTCATTTAATTTTATTCAATTAAGCAGTCTCTGGTAATTTAACCAAATATAACAGGAAATAAACAAACATACATTATGCATTCATTTTCGTTCTTTCCACATTTTATGTAGAAGGATTAAAATACGCGTTAACACTCAATATATATGTGATCTGTTCCGGTTTTAATTTACAAGCCATATGGATAGTTTTGCTATACAAAGTTGTAAATACAGGTAGTATCACTTACATAGGTATATCTACTTATGTCTAATTGGAATTAGTTTGCTCTTGCTACAACCATACTAAAGAAAAAAGACAAGTATTATTTAAAGCGAAGAATTAAAGTTTGGTCAAAAATAAAAGAAGATTTCAAATGCTGACATGTGTGTAATTTAGTGACAGTCAACTTCCGTTAAATTGTATTAATTCCAATCTGTCAATTTTTACCTTACACATGTATTTTAAGCACTAAAACTATGACCACTTTACCATGTAAGTAAATTTGTAATTTTACATTACCAACCAAATACGTCTTAAGTCAAAACAAAAACAACAGTGTGTTCAAACGGTGATTCTTTTCATATGTGAGATAAAATTAATATTGACGTTTAATAACAACAACGAGAACCATAAAACAACAACAATAACACCAGTTAAAATACAAATCTAGTAGCGAGTGTTGAACTTCTGTAGCACTTTTCAAACCGAAAAGGGGGACTTTGCGACAGAACACTTTTCAAGATACAGGTCAAAATAGGTAGGGAAAAAAAAGAAAATAATAAGAATTTCCAGCAGATTATCTGTTGTAAAATTTGATCGCCTTGATTAATTTCGACAAATACGGTGTCATTTTAAAGCTTAGAAAATGCTGTAACAGATGCAATGATAAACTCAAAATTGATATCATCTACAAAGTCCCCCCTTTCGGGGTAGGTCATCACATTTTGGCTTATGTTGTCATCAAAATTACTCACAGATCATCAGTGTGCAATAAATATTTGTAAGATAACGCATTCACACTCATAATGCCTTATACACATAAACCTGATACTTCAAACGAAAGACAAACATGGTATGGTTTTCCCCAAAATGTAAATTAATATAATGAATCCTGTAAACAGACATACGTAATTAGAGTTTTACACACGGGACAACATCGGAAGTCTGTATTTATATTGTTTGATATGATATATTTACTGATCCTGGTAAATATTCAATCGTGTCTTGGATGTGTGAAAGTTATCGGGTCGTGCAAACATTGCAGCCGAGATAACTTGGTGCGGGCCTGTGTTAGATGGTATTGGGTGTACACTCTTTAAAAAAAAATACTCTTGTTGAGTAAAAATTTACTCAACGGTCACAGCTCATTTTGTTGAGTAAAATCCTACTCAATGTTGGGAAAACTTTACTCAACATTGAGTAAAATGTGCTCAACGTTGAGTAGTATTGACTCAACCGAGCAAGATTTCACTCAATGTTGAGTAAGATTTTACTCAATATTGAGTAAGATTTTACTCGGCAATGAGCTGTGACCGTTGAGTAAATTTTTACTCAACAGAGTTAAAAAAATAAGAGTGTAGGAGCTACAGTTACCACTCGAACTAAAATGAGCCACATTCAACGCGTTTATTGAATATGAATCCAACCAAGAATTAGATCGTATACGGTATATGACAAGTTAACATGTCTAGTTAATACGACAGTGTGATGTTAAAAAAGTATATACATCATATCGGGTAAAACCCGCACCGAAGCTATATATAATAGTAATCCTTCAGACAAAGAATTATTGACGTGATGTCGATATTAAGCTGATACAAGTAGACAACTGTACGTGACATAATTTGTATTCTTGGCATGTTTTATTCCTTTTTAAGGAAGATGGAAACAAATATAACAAGTGCTGAGTGACAGGCACACACTCGAACAAAAGGTTTACAAAAAGGTTTATTACATTTTCAGAATTTACTTGTTCTTCAGTTGTACTTAGCAATACTACCATTCCGATTGTATTGAGATTGTTGGTAATTGTCATTGTACTATTATATCCATAATCCCTACCTTATATCACTATAATACAAAGTGTATTGCATCTATCTCTTAAAACAGTCAGTAAGAGTCACAAATCCGAGGCAATTGGGGTTAAACACTCATATTTAGAACTCGGGATGTTGATCCAAAGTATCCACGTGGCATATGAAAAATGTATAATAAGAATCAATATAAATTTCCCGTACAAAGAAGTTTATCTAATTATATAATTTTAAGTGTAAATTTGGCAGGTTGCTGTTTAGTCAACTTGATAGCGAATAATTATGGTTAATTTTGTGCACAGTGTGACTTACGTAAACGGGGCTTAAAACTCTTAACCCGAGTCCTTTAATTAATAATTAATGCCAGTGCGTAGTATCATACCTGCAGAATCAAATATCAAACCAGAAGAAAAAGAAAATACCTAAAGAAGCGTACAAACTGCACGTCTCTAGAGCTTGTAGGATAAAAGGCGAGACACTGTAATATACATAATGTGTAAAGTGCTCTTAGAAAGTGAGAACGTCTCACCAACTTAATTCTTTCTACTTGTATTACGGATTTTATCACAAATATTTTCAAATTCAAATATTTAATTCTAATTGAATGTATAGAAAATCAAGAGTGTAGTTAATATTTATAGTTAATATATAATTTCTTCTTGATTATATTTGTTAGACCTTCTCACTAAGGTCCGGAAGTCTGGAGACGTCAGGCCTTATAATTTTAAAAAGTGGAATAAATAACCAAACTGACAGCCTCTTCTTTCATCTCACCTCATAGTTCCATCATCCAGGATCAGATTAAACGTTCGTTCTTATTTTTCCTGCGGAAAAGGTCTATGCTACAAGCATACGTGTCAGCTCATCTGTCCATCTTCGTTTTTCAGCTATTCAACATGTTCAAACCTTATTTGTTTACCATTTCACAATCATTCTACTGTCAATAATCTAACAATCTTTTTAACTCGTAACTCGTAGAATCTGTCATTAAATTGCTTTATAAAAAACTGTTTGATAATCATCCAATTGATCCTACGAGTACTATGTGGTATATATAATAAAAACAAAAATATCAATTGAATAATAATAATAATAATAATAAATGGCAGTACACGAATTGAAAATTGTAAAGAAAAAATACTTAATAAATAATCAATCAAATATGTGTCAGCAGCAGTAGGTATATACGCTGATTTCTAATATCCTGTGTATAACACAACGAGGTTCAAATGAAAAATTATTGCACTGTCAGATTTTTCATATACCTTCTGCTTTCACCGGGTGCTCTTAGCATAAAATATCGCAATCAATCTCTTTTTCTAAATAGCACATGGTGTGCTCTTTGTACACATTTATGTCATGACAAAGTATTTACCTAGGAGGAAAATATATCGGATACAAATAAGGAATGTACCGGGGAAATACATTCACGTTTAATGTCATGTTTATAGCATGTAGTAAGTTAGTGCAGAATACTTTGGTTAGTGTAAATCATTAATGCTTCTGTTAATGGATATAAGTCACGCGAGAAACAAGTCGGGTTTAAGATCATTTTAGGGTGATTACCGAAGACCTTTGTCACTACTTGACTTGCCAAAGGCAATGCGCAGGTTGTTACTACACACAATATCACAATAGAGCCCTACTCGCCACCAAATATGTAGTGTGGGCCCCGGAAGCCACATTTTCTTTTGTATATAGTGTCATGGGCATAACGGCTTATACATTACATCTGTTGGAGTCTTAATTATGGCAACAACGCAGGGCAACAACGTTGGTAATTCAGGTGTCAACCCACCCACCCTACCCTAATGCAATGGTTATCTTGTGATCGTGGTCCCTCGAGGTTTGATTTATTTCATCAGGTGTTAAATACATCAAACGCAAAGTAATGTTAATCCTGGATAATGGTTATTTAAAATAAAACATATCTACAAAAATATTAGTTTAGTGTGTATGTGTAAATGATATAATAAGCAGATTTAATGTTATTTTCATAGAATAATTGGTTCTTGCCGGATTTTTAATGAATAAACATAAGTTATACTTTATGCAGGTATTAGGACATATATATAGCGAGGTACAGTTATAATTACTGTTTAAAGCAATACTTTCAATGCAACCGAGGTGACAGTAATGTGGAATACTTGGAAATCAAACAAGATAAGAAAATTATGAAATCTAATAAAACTCCTTTTGATCATATTGTGTAACAATCAGATAATGTCACCACCTGTATTGCAGTAGCTTGTTATCTCTATTTCTATTTTCTTTATAAAGGAAATAAAACATGACACGAATACAAATTATGTCACGCACAGTTGTCGACTTCTATCGGCTTAAGAATGCCATCACGTCCTAAGCTTTTTGTGCTCTGGATTTGGACATAATAGTTTTTGGGATCAGCCTGGTGTAGATAATTATTGCTGTATATTGTATTGATTAAAATATTTTTTAACGTATTTGTTGTGGTAACAGTGAAAATGTCCAGAACTATGATCTGAAGTATTTAAAGCACATATTTTGTGCAAAAAAGTCACTCTGAGTCATACATATATTTTATTTTTTATATTATTAATTATTAACATATAATTCGAATCAAAAGAACAAATATTTTTAGTTTACAGTAAAATTGCTTAATACATAATAAATAGCATTCATTATTTACTATTCACTCGTATTTTCATACAATAAAAAACCATTCATTATTTATAATTCACTCGTATTTTCAGGTATCATAATGGTAATATAAATACTAACCCATCTCAATCATCTCTGGTCAGGTTTTCCTCGAAAAACGCTACTTTATTTCGGCTAATATTCGATTTTGGTTATTTGTCACGTTTCTTTGGCTGCAATGTTTACAAAATCCGATTAACTTTCGCCTCTGATACACAATTGCGTATTTACTAGGCCAAGTAAATATATCATATCAACCGACATTGTTTGAATACGCTCCGATACTGTCACGGCATGTACGTACCATTCACGGTGTGTATTGAAAAAGGATTTATTCTATTACTTTGCATTATCTGGAAAAAACCTAGCGATACAAAGCATTGCTTTTAAGTATAGGCCTTATAAAAGCACCATTGTTAATTTTCCGTTGCAATCAAATTTCAGGTATTCGGTGAACAAAAATTCTTATGTTAGGTTACAAGAACCAGTCTGTTCTATACAGACTGGTTTTGTCAAAAACGTCCTTAAAACTTTAAAAGTAATAAAACAGTATATGTCAAAATCATTAATACTAAAATTTACGGGGTTGTTTTTCATATACAAAATGTAAAAACTATACTATTTATTTATTCACTTCTTCAATGAAAAAATACATACTTTTAAGTACGAAGGTTAAATGTAAAAATAAAGTCTATTTGATTTAAATGACTGATTATGCTAACGCGCATCGGCACTTACGAGAATGACGCAAAGAATAAAGACAGATGTTGTAAATAACATCATTGTTTAATTAATGGTATCATATGGAAACTAAGGGTTAACATTGAATCATGTGATAGAGATATCAAATTGATATATTATTTTGCTTGTCTTGTATATATTGTATGTAAATTCAATTAATCTTGTTTTGCAGTTTACAATGCGTGTGATAAATACTGTAAAAATATTTCATTATAGTTGGTACAATTTTTTTTTGACGCGTTATTTATACTATAGACAGTATTAAAAAACAATATATTTCATATACCTTTATAGTACAACTATCGTAAGAATTACAGAGTACTCTATTACCAAGTAACCTTCTTATAATTTTCTCCCTCTCTATTTTTGTAGTAAATCCACAAAACCCCATGTGTGGATGTGGTACCAATAAATATGTTTTAGTCATTGTGTTTGTATGGTAAACTAGCCAAAAATTATAATTGAAAATAAATTCTAAAGCAATATCAGATAATAATTAAAAAGCACAACTTTACTTAAGTTCCAAATAAATATCTGTTTTTACAGAAACTTAAAGTCACATACACCCCCTACATCTGGATATTGAACGGAAAACATCCACAGTCTCCGAGACGGATTTTAAGAAACAGAAACAGAAAGAACGTTATTGGTTTGACACAACCATGTCCCCCAAATAAATATGATAAATAATAAGCTGACAAACGTGGTCGGTATTTATATAATACCTTTATTTACCTATGGTGTTTGCTTTAGTACTTTTAATAAACATTTTTCTCGAGAGTTTAGGTAAAGATACGATATCTTGACCAATCTATGATTTCTATGAATAAGCTATGATCAAATCGGACATTGTATTTAACTTCATAACACACACACACACACCCTCACACTCACCCTTAGTTTTGTCCCCAATAGTATCAGGTGTCATGGATATAGCCAAGCAGTTGACAATATTAAAAGCCGGAATCTGGAAAAAAAATTCTGAAAACGTACACTAAAATTCTCACATTTAAACTAGTGTTAACCCTCATCCACCTAAGGGTGTGTGTGTGGGGGGGGGGGGGGGGTGTACCACCCCCCCGATTCCTCCAAAACGCAAAACAAAGTTACCCCGGGCATTTAAGTAATTGTTTTTACATCCTTTGCGGTCATTTTGATTTTAAAAAGTCGGGGGTACCACATTAGGTGGGGGGTAGGGTAAGCCGTCACCCCCCTATATAAAAAGTCGCCATTTTGAAAATCTGCATGCTAACAAGCTTAAACTTACAGAACATGTAAGAACTACCATTTCTTTTATTAATTAGCAAAAAACCCGATGAAAATCTAATATTTAGAACTTTTATAGCGGATTTTTTATTTTTTTTCCAATTTTCGCCGAAAATCAGATTTTGGCTAAATTTTCCGACCTAAAGTACTTTATGACGTCATAATTACGTAAGGCCTTGATCGATTTTCATGATTTTGGTATCAATAGAAAGAAGAGACCCTACCCTATACTATGGTCTAAAACAATCACACTTTTGGCTCCTAAATTTCATACCCCCCCCCCCCCCTCTAGGTGACGACGTAGTAGAAAATACGTTAGGTGGACGAGGGTTAAGGTCAAGTGGAATAGCCTTAATTTTTAATATCCAACGGGTTTTTTGTTCATCAAGGATTATAAACTGTAACCCATGAGACGAGAAAGTATTACCCGGGCTTATTGTTATCTTGTTAATTTTAGAATATGAGATAGTAAATAATTTACAAAGTAAAGGCACGAGTAATTGTAAATCATCTAATTTTTTCCAATAATTGAAAGTTCATATGTGTTAGAAAAGTGATATATCGTTTATCAATAATAATGAGATGTATACATGATAAGAATTGTAATCCAGGATGCAATGAATTTTAATGCTTACTCTCAGGTTTCATTAATTCAATAACTATAGTTCATTTCCTAAAATGTTATACACTAAATGTACTCACAGGTGGTATTAATAAATGATGACTTAATAATGATTTAGTTAGTAGGTGATCATTATCGTGTGTAGACAAGTTAAAATGTAATAATTTGCATGTTCAGACTGATGCATTTTATATATAATGCAAATTGTCGCTTAACCGGAGGTGATTTTATTGTAACAACTACTTTGCTATGTTAAGGCTTGGTTATACCTTCAAATGGCATAAACCATTTCTGTACTGTAACTCTCAAACTGGTTGCATAAATTATATGAAAGCATGCATTGGTAGTTTTTTGGCCCCAAAATTTCTGGAAAGCTTAACAAAAATGTTCATTCGTGAAATACTGAACTTTTCCCCTTTTTTGGAGTCTTGAAACAAGTGTCTAGGAAGGGTTTTCTAAAATGTTTGATATTTATCCCAGTTTTTGAAAAAATGCTAACAATATGTTAAAAATGTCATAAAATCCCACCGCTGCCAACAAAATGGCAGCTTTTGGCACTTTTTCAAAAAATAAGATTAAAAATCAAAACTATGAGAAAACCCTTCCTAGACATTTGCTTCTTAACTCCAAAGAGCAAAAAAGTTAAGTAATCAAATAAAAATATGTTTTTTTGTTACCGAAATAAACATTTTTGGTCAAAAACCGATACCATCAATATGTTTAGGGTAAAAATCCACTTATAAAAATTGATGCGTGTACATGGTCTATGCAATTAGTTTTAGAGATACAGTACAAAAACCGTTTATGCTAGTTGAAGGTCTACCCCAGCCTTAAATGCTAGGACTCGCATATACCTAAATGAAGAGTCAGGATGTTTTACAATACATGGAAAATTGATATGTGTTCTGACATCACTGACATTCTTACTACCATGACTATAATGTATCGTCATAATGATTAGTCGCCATGTGCATAATCATTTTTTTTTTAATTTTCAAGGGTTCATGTTTATATAGAAACTACGCATGAATAAAATATACCTCACTGAACTTCTAAATTGATCAAAATATCACTATGAAAGGAAGCAAATATTTGTATTCGGTCATTGTAGATTGTGTAGACTAAGTCAGAAAATCATTACCTGCTTACTATCACGTGTGCCTTTACAAGTTTTCAGAAGTCATACCCTTAAGAATTATTGAGGCTCCCACTGTCGGGAAAGCTTTAGCTAAATTTATTTACATCTGTCGGGTTTCTTAAGTTAATCAAATCAGACCAAGGTTCTAATTTAGTGTCAGGTCTGTTTCAACAAGTTTAAATGTATGAATTAGAGATAGAGCAATTATACGCTTCCAGTGCATACCACCCACTGTCCCAAGGAGCGTTTGAGAGATTTCACTAGAGCGTCTAAAGAATAAGACTGGGGCGAGGTTATTCATCTGAAATTGTTTGCTACTCTACTATGGTTTAGTTGTTTTGATTTACTATTTGGGCATGCTGTTTAGAGTCCTTTAAAACTTTCGATGAGACGTGTTTAAATGAAGAGTTTTTTTCCAAAAGGGAATAACTCCAAAAAAGTGAAATGGGAGAAAAACACACTTTTTAATTACATGCACATTTGACATTTATATTAATCTTGAAGATGGTTGAATATTAGGACATATGCCAGTGACTAAAATGCAATCTGTTTGAGAAATCTGAAAGATTTCGTTTAATTGCTCTTTGAGTTTTATCATTCATTTTTTGGTGGAGTTATTCCCTTTTGAAACTAAAATGGTAAACTATAGTGGAGTTAATGCCTTTTGGAACTAAAATCGGTCATTTTATTGCAAACTTACACAGAAAAATATACCAAAAAACCCCATTATCGAAAGAAAAGTTTTTTTGAAAAAAGGGTTCATTCCATGAAACCAGAGGAGTATACTGCAAAAAGTGGAGTTATTCCCTTTTTGAACTGAGCTCTTCAAATGTTAACACTGGCGTGAATCTTTTGGATTATGTTTTCAAATTCAAATACAAAAATAATAGGGCTCACGGAGTTGTAAAGCAAAAATTAAACGATACATACGATATTTAAATCAGGTGATAATATTACACCATTTTAGGACCATTATTAATGCATGTACCATGTGTACGAAGAAATATTCACTAATTCAACATTTCATATGATGTTTTAATCGCATGAGCTTAACAAATAAGCACAACCATATGCCATATTTTTTCAATTGCTCGAATGCTATTTTTATATATTTTTGTAAGCAACATGGTAATACATAATACTTACAAGTTTGATTCGACACAATCAGAAAATGGTATTTGGTTTTCAACTTTTTTGTGGGACAAGCGTCAGCGAAATAACAGATCGACACAAGTGTTTGTTTTTGTCAGTATCATTTAACATAGGTAAAGTCGATGATTTTTACATGCCTGAAAAGGAAAGCCTTGACCACATTTTAAAGAATAATAAAAAGCCAATGTAACACAATCTGAAAATTGACTTTAGAATTATTGTATGAATGAGGAAAAGGCCGGACATTTTAAGTATATTATTATAAATTGACCGTAAGGTACTGATTTTGACGGTTTGAAACTTAAATATGCTGCCAGGAACTGCATCAAACTGATAGGTCAAACATTAACTCTAATACAAAAAACATGTAATTTATATGTTTAGTTCATTTCAGTCGGGGCCACTCGTCCGATCACGCGTTCTGCTGCATGCAGCGGTACGCTTGATTGAGTGAGTGACTGTGTTGCTGGTTCGAGCGTGACCGCTGCAATAAGCAACATCCCCGTTTCCTCTGGTATTCCCTGGTTGTCTTGTGAATATTTTAGTTATGAACAACGACTTTTATATCTGTTATTTACGTTAATTCTCTACACAACAAAATTGCTTGTGCTGCTTTAAAGAACTTTAAAAAAATGTTCGCGGGGGTATCCCCGTAGGCGCACCTTATGTCGAGCAGCTTCCTAAACTTAACGTAACCTGGTTCTATCATACTATAATAACCATTTTGTCTTGACAATGTGACAAAACTATTTTGCATGGCGACTGAGATAGAAGGAAATTTGTAAAAGAGATCCGTATATACTTTGGCCCCGGGATCCTTGCCCCGTCTCATTTATGTATGTGGTGGCATTTCATTAGGTGGGTATGCTAAAAAGGTGGTGTTGTTACATTTTTTC
>JXSR01S009555.1:43348-57618 GCA_000969725.1 Ophiothrix spiculata
GGACTGATAGTCCCATAATTTGATATTAAGTAAGATTGATTGGGTCAACGTTCGTTCTTTTTAAACAAAATGTTCAGTTCTTAACAAAACTTGTAGCACAAAACGTTAGAGTTAAATAGCGCTTGGTTGAGCATTACGCTTAACCTCTTTAAATACGCGAACAAGGATAATTTTAGACAAACATGAAATAAGCCAACGCTATGAATTGCGCGAGCTTTGGAATAGTAGACAATGATATTTTGAATTTGTCAACCGAGGGATATTGAAGATCTTGAGACTTAATTTAATATATTTTTACGATATCATCAACATTGAAATATAAGATATGATTATATCAGAAATGAAAGGTTTGCATTTAATGTTATTAAAATATCTTGTGTTACATCTAGATATATTAAGTCCTAAGAATCCTATGAATTCTTTGTTTCTTAAATATTGCGTAAGGTGTGACTATTCCATTGCATTTTATTAAGAACGATAGATCAAAGTATAATCTACTTTAATGCTAAGATGTGCCACAGATATCCATAATTTATAAAGCTAAATATAGTAAATATAAGTAAGGGAAAAAAATAGGATGATTAAATTATATTACGTACCCAAGGTATTTTGAAAATTGAGGTCATACACATAATGTAAACACATGAAAACGAAGAACGGTATTTCGATCAACCCAAGATTACCAAGAATAGATGCGGTATAATCAGATTCGGTTTTCAACTTGGCTTAGGGCAAGTGTCACCTTCATAACTCAAACAAGTGTTTGTTTTTGTTCTGACAGAAAAAATCACATAGGCAAATTTAACAAGGCCGTAAAATAAAATCATTGTCAATGGTGTTATCATTATTATAATATTTTTTAGTTTGTTTTAAATATTTATGTAGGAATATTATTAGTGTAAAACGTCATGTTAACTGTCCAGCCATAGGTACATAACGCCTCGGTCGATTTTCACAAATATGGTGTCAATAGAAAACAAAATCCCTTCCCAATTCTCTGAAAACAATTATACGCTGGGCGTTAAAATTTCAAGTCCACAGGGGAAGAATACGAAACTCCTTAGGAAACAACAGGTGAGTGAGTGTTGTAAGTTGTGGTAAATTGAGGCACCCACCCAGTTAACATGCTTGAAAATAAATGCCTTGACCACGTTTTAAAATCTTATAAAGAAAAGACAGTGTAAAACATCCAAAGATTTTATATCAATCTGAATATTTAGGCAAATATACTATTTTTCTTAATTGTTAATCGTGTCTGTTTTGAGCAGTACTGACCTGTTAGGAAGAAGGAAAGGATTTTTTTCGCGATATTATTAAATTCCATCACAATCAGACTAAAGTATTATTCACTGAGTTGATAAATAAAATTCAATACCTTGGTTCAAATCTCAGCAAGATCTACCTGACAGTCTATCTATCTATGTCCCGTAGCAGTTTGCCGTTGGGGCGACATACTGATTACACTTGTGACACATATTTTCCACAGATCTCTATCTTAAGCTGTTCTTAGGAGCTTTTGCCAGTCAAGGCCACCTCAAATGTTGCTAGTCCAAGTTCTTGGAGGTCTTCCTCTCTTTCTTGAACCATCTGATCCTCGTTGCAGTATAGTGTCAGCATGATATTGAATCCATAATTGACTTCAAAACCAATACCATTATTTTACTCCAGTCGCTCGAAAATCGATATTGCAATACACACAATAAATAATAAGTGATGCCGCGCGCTGTACTCAATATGACCAGTTCTTTACAGCATAAGAAAATTCGTGAAGATTTTTATTTAAATTTGCCCTGCATGACACAGATGTGGCAAATTGAAAAAGTAAAGTGCATACTTTGCTTTTATTTCATTCGTTAAGATGGCTAAGGAGGAATGGCGTTGGCAGGGGTATTGAAGAAAAATAATCTATTAATGAGCGTTTTTCCAAGCCTTACTTAGTACAATAGCTGCCGTAAAATAAAAGGACACTCGTGATATGTGTTGTTTCTTTTTCTCTTTCTTTGAATTATTCACTAATGAGCTTTCCTCTGTTTTCTTTACTGTAAGAATATATCATTTACAAACATGGTAATTATTTAATTACGTTATGTTATCATAGTTTAAAGAAGCCAAAGTAACGTTTGTGACCGAAAAATTGAAAAACAAATCACTTTTAAACAGCTACATAACCTAGCATAAACATTATATCCACGAGTTTGTTGTTGATAATGGTGCTCACTAGTGGGGTCAAGACATGTAGATGTTTGAAATTTAAATTAATTGCCAAAACCCAGAGTAAAGTTCATGTAACGTTTGGTAACGTTTGTGACATCGCACGGAAGTAGTTTTTTGCTCCATATGGCTTCAAAGTACAAATTCTCTGACATGTTTGCAATGTTTTTATTGCGCTTTACACAGATGATGGTTAACATATATATACATGTATTTAATGTTGCAAGAAAATGGCAGGAAATTCTATCATCAGGATTTGTTGTAATGCATTGTCATTTTGGTGTAATTTTTTGGTAACGTTTGTGACATTTTTGAAAAAAAACATGTGCTCATTCATGAACGGATAGGAAAAACTTCACAAATTATGATTGAGAAATACTTCTTACGTACCAAATAACAAATGTATGACTGAAAAACGTGTTTATGTGGTCGAATAAAAAAACGATTTTTTGCTTGAACTCAAAAAAGTTTCATTTCAACGGAATGAGCCTGATATAGCTGTTATGTTTCCTTTTAAAAACTGTTTCAATATAAAAGGTATATTTTCATATAAGGGTCTAATATTGCACAAAAACAAATTTCATAATCAAAAGCAATTAGTCTATTTCCATTAAAAGAGCTAGAAATGAAGAACAAATAATGTGTAAAAATAGCGCAAACTTTAACCCTCGCTACCCAGGCTATTTTTTGTAACACGTCTACCAACAATACCAAGATCACAAAAATCTGCCAAGACGTTACGTAATTATGACGTCATATAGTTCGTCCGGATCTAAAAACCGTTTTTTGGCAAAAATGGACACCAAAATAAAAACAAATGCTATAAAAGTTCTAAACAACGGATTGTTGTGCTTTTTACCGTGTAAACACAAAAGGATTGCAATTTCTCAAGTGGGGATTATCTATACTTATTGAATCCAGTGAATAGAATAAGTAATGGGTTAACAAAATATTTTACTATTACAAAATACATTGTTATGCAGGGACAGAACATTTAAACTGGCTAATTGTTTCATTTTTAATTTTTACGTGCAAAACTGAATTTGAATACATTACGGTTTCAGTAACCAAATTGGTATACGCTATCTACGAAACGAAAAAAAAATGAATAAACAAGGATTTCCATTTATTAATTTTTTGTTTTGTTATTTTGTAATTATGGTTAGGTAAGAATATGAACACAAAATTTGGTTAGAAGAGCACGTTTCTTTCAGTTTAATTACGTCGAAATAATATACAAGTACTATAAATTAATTTAATCTTTTAGATATTATTAAGAGCACGCAGGTTTGCAAGCGTTAACTTTATTAAGCTCAATCTCCGAGGAAATCAAAATATTCATTATGATAAGAATACAACATTCTTTAAGTTACCAGTGAACATAATAAGGCATGATTATTGGGAAATCACGAATTGTTAATTTTGACAAAGTAATATTTGCTTCTGGAATTCAATTCCAGAAACAAATATTACTTTGTCAAAATGATAGAACGCGAATTAAAATGTATTTTTTTTCTAATTATGAGTAAATATTAGATTGTAGATTTTCGTTTGTAAAATTATGGGCATATTGGCAGAATCATTTGGTGTATTTATAGCAATACAGATTTTTACAAACGCATATTCATCCCGTCCACGCTTAAGCTTATATATATTTCTATCTATCTATGTCGACCGCTGTCGGTAGCCATGATGAATTTTCTCCACCCAGGAGCCCAGGTATATATTTACACTGCGATACATAAATAAAAGAATATTACCATTTACAATTAAGTCATGCATTTGAATTATATATACGATTTTTCTATTATCTATTCACATATATGAATTTCCCAGGAGTAAAGATTAGCCATAATTATCAAAGATTTACTTGAAATAAATGATGGATATAGATAGAGCAATATCATCTTGTCTAGTCCTTCATATCGAGACATAAATGGCTGATTCTATGGAAAATGAAACTTGTTTGACTTCAAACAAAAAATCAGTCTTTTTATTTGACCATACACGCAGGTTTTTCACTCATACGTTTGTTTCTTCGCACGTGAGAAGTATTTCCTAAACAGAATTCATGAAGTTTTTTCTATCCATGCATGAATGAGCACAAGTTTTAACTCAAAAATGTCACAAACGTTGCCAAAAAGTTACACCAAAATGTCACAAACTTTACCAAACAAAACAATACATTAAAAGAAATCCCGACGATAGAATTCCCTACAACTTACTAACATTATTTGTAAATATTTCACCCATCATATGTGGAAAGTGCAATAAAAGATTCGCTAACAAGTATGAGAACTGAGCAAAAACCCATATCCATGCGATATCACAAACGTTACCGGACGTTATATGGACTTTATTCATGATTTTGGCAATAAATTTTATTTTCAAACACCTACATATATTGGTCCCACAAGTAGGCACTATTATCAACAACAAATTCGTGGATAGAACATTTATGCTAGGAGCTGAAGCCATTTAAAAGTTAAATTTGTCTCCTTTGTGGAACACCCTTATGATGAGAAAGTTGTCTTTGAAGTTTATAGTTAGTTTCTAAAGACAATTAAATTTCTGCTATACCGTACAGTATTTTCATTATTACAATTATAATAATGTTTATGTAACTGTGTTGGTACAATGATTTGAAATCAATGCTTGTTTGAACAATCATGATTTTTATTTAGATTTATGATTTTATTAGAATATGACCAATATTTGATTAGAGCATCAAGTTCCTTCAAGATTTAGTTACTTTAACTCTCGTCTACCCAGTGGGTTGTTGTCGCAACATCCCCCCCTAAGGGTTTGTCCCCGCCGGATAAGAAAAGCAAGAGAAACCGACCAATTTTATTAGCAAAAAAATATCATAACTCCGCTATTAAGAATTTTTAAAGCAAAAATTTGATATGGTGGCCATTTTTGCCATAATCCTGATTTCCGATCCGGACGAACTTTATGACGTCATAATAACGTAACGGCTTGGCCGATTTTTGTGATCTTGGTATTATTGGATAGGGAGGACCATACCTTATTGACAGCAGAATAAAGTTCATAGGGTGTTCCATTCTATTTTTTGGGGTTTCATCACCCTTTGGGTAAATGTGTTACAAAAAATAGCCTGGGTCAACGAGTGCTAAGGGTTTTACATATAACTAAGAATGTAAATTCTAACATATTTACTAAAATCAGTGAAAAATTGAAATTTTTTGTATACCTTAGTGACAAATATAGGAACAAATTTTATCAATCCCAGACTAAGCCTTGCAACATGCATTGCTGTAATAACTTTCTCAAAACTCTGCTAGTGAATGACTTTCTATTACATAACGTTTACTTAGGGAAATCAGAACGTAACAAGCTACTATGTGCTTTATGTAGATTTGTATGTGATAACGTCTATATCAATTGGGAATTAAATGTCAATCTGTAGATATAAAAGTCTTTAGGCAATACGATAGAGAAAGATAAATACGACTACGATAACCTGCAATTCACTTTTTTTTGAATTACACGATGTTGGGTTATGTTTTATAGCAACCCTGAAGCTATGTAATAATTTGTATTAATATGAACAAGATACACGGTTTCGTCTTCTTTGATTGTTTAACTGTATCATCGATCATTTATCATGTTTATGTATTTATATTGGTATATAGAGAATTTTAAGAGGAAATAAAATAGCTTTTCACATATTGATATTTATGCCTTGACTAATAACCTGTTATGATCAGGTTAGGTGATTTTTTAAATCTTACAAAGAGCTGCAATCAAAACTTTGCTTACCATCCTCCACTCCCTTTTATACCGGTTATAAAAGCGCTAAAACATATGTGTCAATGTGTCAAACACTTCCTTTTATACCGGTTTTAAAAGCGCTAAAACATATGTGTCAATCTGTAGGAGATCAAAGTGTACTTTATTTTATCATGTTGGTGACTTTTATAACGTCAATTTGTGCAAATTGTTATGCGGAAAACAAAGAACGTAATACTCATTTAACAAATGATTTTTAGAAATGTAAATGCTTTTGTAATTGAAGATTGACACACATTTATTGATCATACGTGGTGTCATTGTTATAGATCTATGTAAAATCGGATTTGAAAACAAACAAAAAAAATACCGTAATAATTTTTGTGATTTAGCCATGCTATTTGAAAGCTAGTTTAAATAAGTTGCCGCCACATTACACTAAGAATAGTGGTTGCAATTTAAAGCAAGCTATAAGTGAAAGAATCTTTAAACTGTTTACGTCCTAATGTGGATGAACGCATTATTGTTTTGTTCACTTGCGATTTGCAGCTGTTTGGTTATAAACATAGTAGTTTTAATAGAACTCCAGACTCATAGAAAATAGAAAAAACAACATGACGACCGTTCAATAATAATAAATGTTATTTTGTTAAAAACGGAAGTTGTTTATATATTACTGAATGCACAAACTGATATCTTAACATGCTTATATTCCAAACAAAACCCTTAACTTTTCAATTACATTAGGAGCCGCTTAAAAACCCAACCGGCGGTTGCCTGCAAGTTCTGATCGGTTCAAGCGGAATTAACAATAACCAACCGACAAAAAACGGCCAGAATCGGCAAACAATCACTAGTTGAGTTTTATATTGGCACCCATAAAAAGGACATCCCGAGGCAGATCATTCTATCAGCGTTCACTTTTGTCCGTAATGTCGCTAAGCATTCATTTAAAACAAGACATCCATGCTTTCAGGTTAATGAGTGAATACCATTAATTTGAAATAATTCCATACCACACTATCTTAAATTCAATTTTGAATTTGGGGTAAGAATTTGCACCCACCTTGTGAATAATGGGTTTTTTCACACAAAAGTAATCAAATGTAATACTTACAGTAATTATTCCCACAATATGTAAATATATTCAAATGGCTTGATTCATATGGAAGGCACTCCTTTGATAATTTAAATGTATAATCCTGATTTCAGTTAAAATTCCATTTATAAACTGGTGGCTGCAAGAATATCATAGCACGATTTAAGTACGAGTAGGTTTTAATGTTGCTGTGACGAATGCGCACTGTGTTATGGAGTAGTAACGCAAGTGGGATGAAAGGTTCTCCCATTTGACAATAATGATGTAGGACTCATTGCGCATGGCAAAATCCCACAATACGACAATTATAAACCAAGCATTCGAGTTTAGGATTCATTCAAAATCATTACGGTTACCACATTGCAAGATATGAGTCGTGCAAAACACTCCAAACGGTTACAGTTTTACGCTTTCAACGACCATTGCAAATGCATAATTTATTTCTTATAATAATATCCTATGCTAAAAGATCATGAATTAAAAAGTTGTGTGTCTAAAGCATGTTTAAATTTTATTCTGAAAGTATTGTCCTGACAACTGTGACATATTGTTGATGGAAGAGCCTTGTTTAAGATGTTGTCAAGTACCACATTTAGAATTAGAATTATAAATTGATATATGTGCATCTTGTTTGTTTTTAGATCATTGTCGTGAAAGTTGGATGTCTGTTAGGAGGAAAAGTATATGAAGAAAAATTAAATGTAAAATATACAGCTCGTAATAATTTAATATCTCAAAATATATAATAGGTCATAAAAAATCTATATAGTCGTATGCAATTATGGAGTGTGTTAAAAATATCATAGTGTCTTATCCGCGTTGGAATGGTCAAAGTGTCAGTTTTGCACTAGATAGATTTTAGCACGTTCAACGACGACACGGAAAATACTTGTGGCTAACATAGTTTACGAGCTAGATGTGATGTTATGTTCATACATTTTTGCCTTCGGTCATTTGGCATTAGACTATCAAATCAAAAGACACGTTCTCAAATTATGGGCATCTATTTATTAGCTTTGGTCCTTGTGACTTTAGTGGTTTAGGAGATAACGGTTATTTTTAATGTATATACATACATTTTTCCCGTTGGGCCCGAGGCCTTTGGCCGATGGGCCTAAGACTACTACAAGAGGTGATTTAAGAAAAAACAGTACTTTGAAGAACAACAAAAGCAAGTAAAAATTGCATTATTTAAAAATGTATTAATTAAGTGTATAAAACAAATATATGCTGACATTTTTCAGATCTCTGGATTAAAACTATGGCCCTTTAGTGAATAAATTTTAGATATTTTACTTCGGGGCTACTCCCCTCAGTAAAACAGCTAAATAGATAGTCACTTCAGGTCCGTAGTTTTAACAAGATATCTTCAAGTCAGAATAGTATATAATATTCTAGTATAGTTTATTTAAGCTGAAGAACGAGATTAATGGCATTGAAAATGAATGAATTGTATAGAACAGATAATTGGTGTCTTCTAAAGAACGAAATAAATTTCAACGTGACTGAATTGACAAAAAATACAAATGGTGAAAATTCCAGTTTATACAGATTATGAACGTAATATTTGCTTTCAAAGCACTCAGTTTTGTTTTATTGTTGAATTGAAATGGAAATGCAAAACACTTTTCGACTTTTTTAAAACAATATGTGAATTTTCAAGATATAAACTGTAAATACTCTATCAAGCTGTAAATATAACAAATATTCTTTGTATCGCGGTGAATAAAATATTGTTATTTAAATTTATACATTTGTTATAGTGGGTAAGTTCACGAGTTTTAATGTTATTTTATTTGCACTTCTGTGATAAATTTTGTTAAAATGAAATTCTTATATAATTTCAAAATGGAGTTTATGGTTTGTTTTAAAGTTTAAGGACGTTCCAGGTGGAACCGTTTTCTCACAACAAGATAAAAATTTAAATTTATTATTAAAAAGTTAACGATTTATTTTAAATGTCATAAGCTGTTAAAATGGCATTTTAATAAAAAAAAAACCCACTTATATGACCTATAAAATTGACGCTTGGTTTTGTGTTAGGTATGGTGGTTGTTAGTTAATAACTCAAAATACGAATATCGTAATTATCATATCAACTAGTTGTTTAAAATGTACACTCCGATTTTGTCTCAATGGGTAACATACTCTATGTGAACAGGGTTCGTATCATTAGAGGAGCCCTGTCCGATTGGGTCAATGTTTTTCAAACTTTTTGAGATTTTGGTACTAAAATATTCCTCATATTTTTCTCATTACCCATGTGAAATTCTACTGCTGAAACATGTCGCATTTCGGAGAAATAAGAAAAAATGTGTTGAAATTATTAATATTATGGTAACCATAACATTTTTTACACAGTAAAGAATAGGCTGATGGAAAATAACAAATTGCTCATAAAATCAAAACGGTTGTTCCGCTTTGACTCAAATTTGAAATTGAAACATCTTAAGTGGTGATCTTTCAAATGACAGCAAAAACTACATTTTTAAACATCAGAACATGTACCTTTAATGTTCATTCTACTACAAAAAATAACATTTTATGTCATCGCCTTCTACGTAAGAAAGATGTTTGAGATGTGTGCTTACATATATATTACCTCATTGGTTTGAGGAATATTACTTCGTTTGTTTGAAGAATAAATAAAAATGTGTTATATACGGCGAGTTTTCAGATACAGATTCAGGTTTGTCTATTAGATTATCGTAATCCGAATCGCAATGCTCTATTATTTAGCAAGTCCGTGCTCAAGCCTTCAAAATGTTTCATCATTACTTTTTTCCGGTTTGTCTAAGATGATCGTAATATTAAATCGCAATACTAATATTTAACAAGTCCGTGATTAAGGTTTTCAAATACCGTGTCATGATCATTTTTAAAAGAATAACACACAATTGTGTTGAAACACTGACGTATATCGGCTACAACACAAAAGAACTATCGACGTGATCTTAATTTTAAGCCGGAGCAAGTAGACATTTGTACGTGACACATTTGTATTCTTGCCATTTCTTATTGTTTTACAAGAAAAAAAAAAACACGTTTATATAAAAAGCACTGATTTGAAAATTGAGATATGTTTCATGACTACTTACAAAATGGAAAGGCTTTTGAAGGACAATTTAAATTTCAGTAATTCTTTGTAGTTCTTGTTCTTGAAAACAGTAGATTTTATGTGGACTTTATTGTTATTCGATTTATAAATCGAATAAAGATAATATGAAATACATATGTATTAAATCCAATTGATAAGTTTGTTACTTTCCGCTCGGAGCACCTCTCATATCAAACATAACATGAATTGCAATTAGGGTTTATATAGAAATAATATGAAAATATTATCTGCTAAAGTGGACAATGCAGTATTGCAAAAACAAAACAAAAAATAAATAAAAATGAGTCGGAACCAGTGTTATGGCCAGGAATATGATTTATTATTATTTCATTGATTTATTATCGACTTTTTCCATAAAGATACTGACGGCCTACCAGCCTTTTTTGGTAATTACATTGACCATGTTTTAAATGCTTATGAAAATGCCTGTTTAGACCTTACTTTCTTTGTAATGCATTGTGATAGCTACGTATTGCAGCTTTAGATAAAAAATATTTACAGTAAAATGGTTAACATATGTGGCTTGAATAAATCCACAAACACACTGATAAATCAAATAAGGACAGATGATCTGACATCATAATACTTAAATATACATATATAAACGGATAGCAAAGAATTGATAAGCAGCCAAATGAGAATGAAAGGTTGATCGAAAAGTGGACTGATAGTCCCATAATTTGATATTAAGTAAGATTGATCGGGTCAACGTTCGTTCTTTTTAAACAAAAAGTTCGGTTCTTAACAAAACTTGTAGCGCAAGAAGTTAAAGGCGAATTCCAGCATGACAGGCGTGACCTTTGCATGAACCTTTTTTTCTCAGAATAGCTGGTAAATTTTATCTAAAGGCGATCCCACGGAAATATTCCTATATGTTATAGTAAACATTCGATATTGGATGCAAAAAGTGAAAAATTTATTCTAACTCAATCACTGTCTTCACAGTGGGGACAAAAAGTGTCCGTGACAGGCGTGACCCAAACTGACACTGCCTTTTCAAAAATATGGTTTAATGCTGAATTCTATATCTTTCCCACGGGAGATTTGATTCCTGTATATGTTGCAGTATATCTCCTTTGGGGAACCAATCAGGAAACATTTCACTTTTGGAGCTGTAGCTCTTAACTTGGAAAATACAGGCTAAATCATTTCGTGACAGGCGTGACGTGACAGGCGTGACATTTGTGCACACCTAGTAAAACTTGATTTTAGCAATGGATCTGTTGTTTAATAACGTCTTTATTTATGATTATGATTTATTTTCAACAGTTTTGATACTGTATTATGCAAGTCTAATCTATTTTTGAGCTTTAACCCTCGTCCTCCTGAGCTATTTTTACTACACGTCCTCCGAAGGGTTGTTGCAACCACCCTCATATTTTAGAACGGAACCTCCTATGAACTTGGTTTTGCTAATAATAGATAGGTATGATCCTCCCCTATCCAACAATATCAAGATCATCAAAATCGGCCGAGGCGTTACGTAATAAAGCACTTTCGGATTGGAAAATCAGGCAAATTGCATTATGGCAAAAATGGCCACCAAAAAGCAAAATTTTGCTACAAAAGTTCTAAATAACAGATTTTCGTCGTTTTTTTGCCAATTAAGACATGAAATGATGATTCTAACATGTCTTTTAAATTTGAGTTTTATAGCATGCACATTTTTTTCAAAATGGCGACTTAAACATTTGCGGGATTTCGACTTCGTGACAGGCGTGACCGATTTTGAGATGTAATAGTGGAGAAATAAGCAATCACTGAACGTTTGTTTATTGCTTTGCAGATGAAGACTCCATGATAGAAGATAGATATTGATGTTTCACCAAAACATGACCTTTTAATAAAACACAGCAAAAACTTTTCATGTTTTTGTGACAGGCGTGACATCTGAAAACGGCAAATTCCAACAACACACTACTCGGCTATGATTAACATTTATTACTAAAACGCGATTGTACTTTAGAGCACAGAGACTGGGGCTCTTATACACTAATAAGGAAAAGCCTCAGATGTTTTTCTGTTTCAGTACCAAATCACTTTTTGGTGCAAATTTGAGGGTAAAATGTTACTAAGGCAACATTCAACTTATATCAGTCATAAAATAAGTTCTATTTGCTTTATGGAAAAAACAAAAGTAGTTCCTGAGACCTTGACTTGTTTACTTTCAACTCAGGTATTACTTTTATGTCAGAATTGAACTTGAAAAATTCTTGTATGTGATACAAGATCATGGAATTAGCCTAAAGTTAAATAGCGCTTGGTTGAGCATCACACTTAACCCCTTAAAATACCCAAACAAGGATAATTTTAGACAAACATGAAATAAGCTAACGCTATGAATTACGCGATCTTTAAAATAGTAGACAATGAGATTTAAAATTTGTCAACCGAGGGATATTCAAAATCTTATAACTGAATTTAATATATGTTTACGATATCATCAGCATTAGAATATATAAAAAAGGATTACGAAATGAAAGGTTTGCATTAAAAATGTTATTAAAAATATCTTATTTTACATCTAGATATACTAGTATTTTAAAATAGCAATCATTTCTTCAGGACTTCTTCAGTATTATATTTGCTTTGCTTCTTAAATATTTCATAAGGTGTGACTATTCCAAAAATTCAGATAATCCGATAGAGCAAAGTATAATCTACTTCCATACTAAGATGTGCCACAGATGAACTGGATTTATAAAACTAAATTATAGAGAATAAGAACAAAATGATTAAATTATATTACGTACCCAAGGTATTTTGAAAATTAAGGTCATACACATAATGTAAACAAATGAAAACGAAGAATGGTATTTCGATCAACCCAAGATTACCAAGAATAGCTGCGGTATAATCAGATTCGGTTTTCAACTTGGCTTAGGGCAAGTGTCAACTTCATAACTCACATAAGTGTTTGTTTTTGTCCTGACAGAAAAAAAAAAAAGAATCACTTAGGCAAATGCTTAAAGCATCTTGTCTTACCAAGGTAATTTTTGTAACGTTTGTTTTCAAGGGGGTGGGTGGTTACCCTTTTAGAATTGAAATTAAACCGCCAAAAGTTAAGTTGTTTGGTACCATAGTACAGGGTAGGGTCTCCTCTTTTTATTGATACCAAAATCAAGAAAATCAAGGCGTTACGTAATTATGCCGTAATAAGTACTTCCAAGTCGGAAAATCATGATTTTTGCCAAAAATGGCAAAAAAATCAAATTTTTGCTGCAAAAGTTCCAAATATCGAAATTTTACCCGGTTGTTTGTTTATAAAGAAGGAAATGACCCTGACCCCCTGAAGGTGGCACCTACACTCTTAGAAATACCTAGTCGTTTTTGTTTTACTAGAAACCCTAGTCAAATTATTTTGACTCGAATCCGATCAGTTTGACTAGACATACGTGTCATTCTTGCTTGTCCCCGTCCTATAGACCTTTTCAAACAGTGATCGGAAAACTTCAGAAAACATGGTCACGTGCCACAGCAATTGCAGTCGGCAGAAGACGATGAAAACAAAACATGATACCGCAAAAGTTAATATATGCATGTAAAAACGGCAACGTTCATCGTTGTTGAAAACATACTGTAAGTGTTGAACTCTGTCAAAAGATGAGGCACTGAGTATTATTTATTTCCGGAAACGATCGGAAAGCTTTCGGGTATCTTCGGAAAAGGTCGGTTTGAAAATGTCTATACAAAAGTTTCAACAATCCTGGTGACCAGGAATTCTAGTCAACATCTGACTAGATTACCTTAGTGAAAATGACTAGAGTCTAGTGAGCTCTTATTGCACCTTTTTCTTTTTCTTTGAATTATTCGTCTATAAACAATGTTAATTGGCAATTACTTAAATACTTCATGCTATCATAATTTACAGAAGCTGAGATATAGCTGTTAAGTTTTCTTTTGAAAACTGTTTCATATGTAATATATTGAACAATGTAAATCATGAAATGGTATTTTTCATATAGGGGTCTACATGTACAAAAACAAATTTCATAACCAAAAGTAATGGATCTGTTTTCATAAAAAGACATTACAATATCACTACGGGCCAAAACTCATATTATATCTAGAGCATTTTCGCCCAGGTGG
>JXSR01S009556.1:8544-20483 GCA_000969725.1 Ophiothrix spiculata
TGTTTTCTGCTGTCAGTGTTTGGTCACGTAGATGTACAAATCGTGAATAAAGAAATAGAAAGAGGGAGATTAGTAGAGGGAAACTAGGCGGGAAGGGGAGGGGTCACTGCTATAACTGGCAGTCTGTATCATTGGCTCATAAGACGCTCTTAATATAAAAGTCTTATCAATCCCTTGAATTCTGTGTACATCGTACAAGTAGAAATGTTTTCCTTCTATGAAAATGTATCATAGTATTGATGAGAATATTGTGAAATACCACATTTTCTTTGCATATTCTGGGATTTCTCTTTAAAATTTGGGGGAGGGGAGCTTTATCAAAAGCTTCACTGAAGTTCTTTAGGGGAGCAATTATGGGAGCTATCTAGAAATTTAAATGTTAATACCATCATGCAAGGCGCTCTTGGGCGAAGCAGGCAGGCAGGTTTAATAGATCTCACTCCCCTCAAATGAAAGTCCCTGCAAATATTTCTATGATTCATAAAAATACCAGTCTGTTCAGAATGCATTTTATAGAATGCAATTGACATTTGATGCATTACAATCTTATATTTTTAACACCCTAAATGAGATCCCTTTATGGTCCCCACCCAATCTCCCCCAAATCCAGATTGCTGTTTCTTTTACCCATGGGTGGAATACGGATCTGAACGGTACTGCCCCCTCCCCTGGACTGACGTCCATGTGTAATGTAGCCGTTAGGATGTTTAAATTGGCCTGAGTCTGTGCAAACATTGCCTTGATTTGTTACTACCAAGAAATACAAGGACCGATCAATTCTATGCAGCCGATATTTTGTTTCTTTGACTCTTAATTTGTACATTTGAAATATCAGGATACAATATAAGTACAAAGTGAGGTGCACACATTATTTTTTTCAAAAAAAACCCCAAAACAACATTTTCTGACTTAATTTGAAGAAAAATAAGATTTTTTATGTTTGTAAAATGTATGAGATGTTTGTAAGATGGACAATTTGTTTAGTTGATAGGTAGAACAGGATCTTCCCATCATGCCTTGATTCTAATGGGATTTTTGTATGGGTGTTAATGAGCGGGTTAAGGGATAAAACATATCTGAAATGCAAAAATGGGTAATGGTCTACTAATTATGTTATATTTCATCCCTAAAGCCTCATACATGTATTAAAACCTGTATAAAAATCCCATAGGAAGCAAGGCATGATAGGAAGGTCCCGATATCTTCTTTTGATAGTTATTGTGTGGTAATTCCCATCATGCATTGCATGCTTCCTATATATGGATTTTTTAACAGGAAATTAGGCTAGTAGTTAGTGATGAAACATGCCTAAACTGTAAAACAACAACATTTGTATTTATTATTGGAATCATTAAATTTCCTACAAATCAAATCTGCAGGGTGCGTATGATGAGAGCGTGTGCGACTACACATCAGTAATGAAAATGCGCGGCGCATATCTTGATTGGTTGCTTGACGCGGCAATTGCGTGAAAAGAAAAGTCTTTCGTACTGCGTGAGACGAGACGCTTGTTAACTGTACGCATTTGTTACGTTCAAAATTTCATGATTTGTAGGAAATTTAATGACTCCAATAATAGTGTCATTTTATTACTAAATACTTGCATAATTTTCTCTCTACATAGGCCCTATTAAGCAATACATGATTGGAAGCACCTTTATTGCTAAATACTCACATTATTTTCATATAAACAAACCTATAGAATGTAATGCATTATGGGAAGTGCATACCCACATAGTTTTCTATAAAATCAAACCTATAGGAAGCGATGCATGATGGGAAGTACACAATATCTTCTCTTGGGAGATTTAGGGAGTATGTATATAAGGAGTAATTGAAGGAGGTTTGCAGAGATGAGGCTAAGAGGAGGAGTGAGAAAGGTGGCAGGAAGCAGGATGGGGCATGGGAGAAATGGATGCTGGTGTAAAGAAATTAACAATAAGGATAGCATGTCAAAGGTCATGCCAGGACATTTAAATAGCAGTTGAAATGGAAGAGTGAAAGGCTGTTTGTTTTATAAGAATGTGTTTGGTGATAAGCCTCTTAAGGGGGAGTGGAAAGGATGACAGGAAATGAGGGGAAAGATGGGAAAATGGGAGGTGATGTAAAGGGTAGAATGTGAAAAGGAGATAGGAGAAATAGGATGGAGATTGAAGATGGTTTTGACTGTCAAGAGGCACAAGTTAAGCTCACATCTGTTTAAACTTTAATGTTCTGTTGTTCAAATCTGCTATTTGGTGGAAGACATTTACTATCATATGGTCCTTTTATCCCATGTGTCTGATAGGTACATGTACTTATATTTCCCATAATACGTGTGAACATTGACGGCTGAAACATATTTCATTTGGCAATATATGTGAAAATGTGTCTGTTTGTGGTCCTGTATCCACAATTTAACTACACAATAAAGTGTGAGGTGTTCCAAAATTAAAAAAAATGTGAAAAAAATAAAAACAGACCAATTTAACTTAAATTTGAAACTGAAACCGTATATTGCGAATCTTTCATGAAACCGAAACTAACAAAAAAAAAATGGGCAATGCTTCTTTTGATTGTGTATTAGTAGATTTTGAGGATATCTTTCAATACAATTGATAGAACTCTAAATGAATAATTAAAGGATCTAGGAAATACAGATATTATAGGAAATGGTTTATGTTGGATTCATAAGAAAAAAGGGGTGAGAATCAAAATTAAATGCAGTGGAGAAATTTACCAATTGCATCAAATGCTAAACACAAATGCTTGAAATTGTCTCCTTCAAGCATCTTACAATATGAAATAAATAATAAAAACTCTAAAAATTCCAGAATTAAACATGTGTTATGCATAAAAGATTTGTATTATTAAAATTAAAAAAAAAAAGGTAGTAAAATTTGTTCATTTCAATAGTCAAAAAACAGCAATGAAAACGTGACGTTTTTAAATGTTATTTTTGTTTTCTTCAAACCACATAATAACTTACAATGCCAATGCATGTCCTTGGAAGATAAGTATTGAAGTGGTCAGCCAGTAATAATAATCACGTTGGCTGGTCGTAGCTTTCATCGAGAGAGAGAGAGAACCATCCGGACGGAGTAAATTACTGGCGTCATCTTCTCTGTTCCTTCTCCTCAGGGCTTGTTGTTTTTCTTTTCTTACACTCAAGATAAATTGACCAAGCCATCTCTCTTTTTCTTTTCTTGATTTCTTTTTTTGCCGTCTTTTTCATCTCTTCTTGAATTGCAAGATGTAGTAGTCACCTTATTTGCACCTCAGGTTTACTGTCAATGTGAAAAGTGTATTGGGTATTGAAGCTTTTTCAATAATTTAAGTGTTTTTTATATTTTTGACATAAAAGTGCAGTTTTAAACTATCTGCTGATTTTTCTGCATTTTATTGATTAATTGATTCCCAATTTGTTTGTTTCAAATAAAAAAAGAGAACATTTTCAAGTTCATGTATTTTAATAATCAGGCATACTTTGTTATGTCAAAATTTTATATTTGATTGGATTTAAATACAAAAAATATCTTCACATTTAAATTCAAGAAAAATGATAAATGAATGATAAATGAGTATACAAGAACATTAAATTTATGATTTATATGAACAAAATAAATCAATAAATGAAAACTTATTAAATTGAATTAATTAATGAACAAATAGATAACATGAAAAGTCTCAACTAGTTCTTACAATGCACCACATAAATGAGGAAATTGTAGGCTAAAGTGCCATATGTATCCATTTTTCATTGTATTCCTAAGATATTTAAAAGCATCATTCTGTAACTGTCAAAGCGCCAAATGCGGCGTATGCGTCACTAGTTGAGAATCCCTGGTTTAAACTAGAATCAAAAATTAAGTAATCATCAGTTATTTTCATGATTTTTTAGAATCAAATAGATAATGAATATGTGCTAAAAGGAGAATTGAGTAGGTAAAATATTTTTTGTCTTAATATGTCACTAAAAAGTTTCTTCTAAAAAATATTGTTTCATGTTGCCTTAATAGCGTGATTTTGGTTTTTACCCAAAATAAACACATTAGTGGTTTTTATTTTGATTTTTCTGAAAATGATAATAAAATAGCATATTCTACGCAGGCATGAGAATCTTCAGATAATTATCTGATTTCAGATATTTTGTCATCCAAAATCATCCAAATTCAGATAATTTGGAGCTCGATTTAATCACTTTAGAGGTTTTTTGCTTAAATTTTACCAAATTCAGATATTTTGATGAAAAATCATTCTCATGCCTGTCTACGGGAAAACCTTGTGAAAAAACACATGGTAAATTTTTTTTCTCAGTAACTTTCCTTTCCACTAAAAATCAAATATATCGCATTAAAGAATGCATAAGCTTTTGAAATGTTAACTTCACAAGAATCCTTACCCATTTCAGTTGTTTGGAATAAACCGGGGGGGCAGGGGGCCTCACTGACAATTGGTATATGGGGTGCTTAATGGTTTTTGGATGTATTTTTGTAATTTTTGGTATATTGATGGGTGGGTTTTTCTAGCACAACAATCGGGCTCGACTGATAGATCAGTGTTCTATGTAGAGTCGGTGGATTTATTAAAGTTAGTGAACTATATAGGCGAGGGTTGCAAGTGCGACTATGTTTTTCGTGTGTTTTCGTCACAGATCCAATGCGCCCAATTTGCAAAATTGGGTGTCTTTTGGAAAATTTTACCAAAAAAGCACCCAATATGTCTTGAATTGGGCGCTTTTTCTAGAAAAATGGTATAGAGATGGGTCTCTGAATCACACTTTTCGAGTTAAAGTGATGGTCAAAATTCTGAAGTCTAAAGTGTACAAAAAAAGACCCCACCCGTAATAACATAATATTTTGCACCTCAGCATCCAATACTACTATGTCAAAGTTGAAAGAAAAAAAAATCTGCATGTCGCATTTATATTTTAAGACTTGCAACATGAAACGAACTTGTTTCTCTTACAGCACAGACCGTACCAAAACATTGTTTATTGCAAATGATCAATTTTTATTGCATTAATTTCTAACTCCAAAAGATAGTAATATAATCATAAAACATGTGATATTGTTATCTGCTCATTTCATAAAACCTTTGAATAGAAATGCCGACGCCAGCAGCGTAGTGGACAGCGGCAGGCATTTTAACTGCATAAATGAGTGGTTTGAAATATTATTGATCTCAAGTGTCCAATCACAATATTGGAATGAGTGGAGGTTCTGTGGGTAGAAATTGTCCAAATTTAATGAAAAAGTGAATGGGCAGTTGTTATTTTGAGTATAAAGTAGAATAATTTAATTATAGTGAACAATTGAATCAATCTAACCATTTTGATTTAAGGGCCCTCAACCCTTCATTTTCAGAAATTGTTTTTACTCTGTAACTAAGCAATGGATAATTAAATCCAAATAAAAGTATATATTTATAGAAGCGGATGGCTAAGGGCCCAAAATTTTACGGGAAAGCTAACTAAATTTTGCTTTGGAAACTTTTAAACCATTTTACTTTTTAGAATCTAGAAAGCAATATCTTGAAATGTATTTCTCACCTTTTTATTTTTATCTTATTTTTTGAAATATTGACAAAAATAGGTAAAAAATGTTATGTTTTGCCATATGGTGGCGGGGGTGGGATTTTTGACATTTGGGGACCAATTTTTGACAATATGGAAAGCAACCAGTTGAGATTTTTCTTATGCTAGTCACTTTAATGCTAGAGAATCAATAACGAACTATCAAGAAACATACCTGCATGCCTACCTCATGTGTGAACAAAAATATTGACTATTGAAATCAGAGGAAGTAATTGAATGATTAGTATTGTTCCGGCAAAACAATGCCATATATACCAGTATTTTATCTGCAAGGCCGTTGCTCATTATCGTTAAACTTGGACATTATTTCTGATTAATCTTAATTCTTTTGTCTAGTCAGTCAATAAGGGAAGGAAGGATTTTGTATAAGGCTTTATGAGTGTGTTTGGTTAGCATAGAAATGAGGGTTTTATAGAGCTATGTGAAAATTGTTGCAGGGTTATAGCGATAACCAAGTTTTATGACTGCAACTTAATCCCTGTTTTTCTTTATTTTTTCCTTATTTTCCTTTTTTTTTTAAATATATATATTTCATTTCATTATATACAGAGAAATATCTTTTATCAATATTGTCAATGTCAGTGCTGAAGTCTGACCGCTGCTTTAATTCAATTTCGCATAATTTTGTCCGAGACCAACAAATGTTCTGGTTGATCCTGCGTCCTATATCACCAATTTCTTGACCAGATGCATGATCTGGGTATCATTTCGCAGGTGTCAGACAGGTGTCAGTAGAACCAATGGGCTACAGTCAGGGACAAAATTTACAGACTGAATGATACAAAAATCATGTAATTGCAAGAATGTTGCCAATTTTGTATAAATTTGCATTGCACCCATAGATTTACAGGGGAGGTACCAGACTCCCGCTATTTTTATTCCTGCATGGAGACAAAATCGGGGGTATTCAGGTTTTTCGGGAGGTTTTTACTGATGTTGCATCGTATTTTGTCGTAATGGGTGGAAATTGAAAACACGCACACCTGCTTTGCGTGCAGGTTGGCGTGTCAATTGCGTATCGTATTATTTGTGTGAATTGTCTTTAAGCGCAACTGAATCTCAGCACTCAGGAGTTGATTTTGCGCTAACCGAGTGGACCCAACTACCCCCAATTTGAGTTCCATGGCTGACGACATCATTACATGGGCTGGGTATACAAAGCCTGGTATTTCCCCTGTAAATCTATGATTGCACCTTGTGTAATATGCTTTGGTCAATTGCTTTCGAAAACTGAAGAACTATTTCAAGATCTAAATCTTTGACATTGGAGTTAATATTAATGTTTCACATTCTAGTATTTTTGCTGTATTTGACATCAAACCTAGGTTTATGAACTCTCTCGCCCATGTTTCAGTAGCTACAAAGTGTGAGACAGTTTTGAATCATAGACAATTGAATATAGGAATTCTAAACTGACCCAAGTCCATGCTTCCCACTGAGGCCAAAGAAAGTATATATATGTGACGCGTTACATCAAAAGGTACAAGTTCTCGGCCAAGCAAATTTTGAGATACAGGCAAATAAAGCTCATAAATTATAAAGAAAATAATAAGAAAATGTCATCTTTATTCACCATATCTTCAAAATTTAAACTTCAATTTTCACAATCAAGGTATCATTTTAAAGCTTAATTTATTCTCTTTAAAGTAACACAGAAATCTCAATTTTGTCAAAGGTAGACAACTTGTATCGTTTGATGTAACGCGTCACATATTGTCCTAATGATGACTAATTGCCATTCAAAAATCAATACTGGGCATTGATCATCACTTTTGTATGGGTAAGGCAGCCTGGACTTTGGTCAGTGTTGGTTTCCTATATTCAATTATCAGGTAGCACTTTTTGGTTGTAGTTGATATACAGCCGGGTATTACATGTGTCAGACATAGACTTACTCATGTTTCAGTTGTCCAGTCATTTTGAAAGTGACTCCCCTTTCCCCAAGGTGCACTGCCTATATAGGGTGAGACATTTAGCCCTGGCTGTAGGTGATTGAGATGAGATACAGCCTGGTATTACAGGTGTCAGACATGGTCTTACTCATTGCTTGGTCTGTCCAGCCATATTGAATAAAAGTGACTCCCTTCCCAAAATGTTCTGCCTGTATTATGTGACACTTTTTGCCCTGGCTGTAGTTGATTGAGATGAGATGCAGCCAGGTATTACAGGTGTCAGACACCGATTTACTCATGAGTCATGGCTCAGTCTGTCCAGCCATATTGATTAAAAGTGCCCCCCCCCCCTCCTTCCTAGGTGTACTGCCTGTATTGGGCGACACTTTTTGCCATGGCTGTAGGTTAGGTGAGATGAGATACAGCTAGGCATTGCAGGTGTCAGACATACGCTCATGTCTCTGTCCAGCTATATTGCCATATTGAATGAAAGTTAGCACCCCCCCCCCTCTTCGTGGTGTGTACTGCCAATATTGGGTGAAGAATTTTTTGCCATGGCTGTAGTTGATGAGATGAGATACAGGCAGGTATTACAGGTGTCAGACAATGTCTTACTCATGTCTCAGTCTGTCCAGCTATATTGAATTTATTCATATCGCTATAACCTTGCTCCTCAATTTCACACACTTTCCTGTCTTAATTTTGGGGTGGGCAGTATTTTTTGAATTTTCAATTTTAACTGCGCCACATAATAAACAGATAATTCATGGCTATAATAATAACCCTTGTCAGAACATTTTAGCCTGTGGTAAAATCATAGAGTGCCATACTGTGCGTGTAACTTATCCTTTATGCAAATGATACGCCAACTTGCACGCAACTTGTGTGTGTGCGTTTTTAATATTCACGCGTTATGACAAGACCCGATGCATCATGAAAAATGACCCGAATATCCCCAATTTTGTCTCCATGCCCGAATAAAACTGGCGGCGAGTCTTATATCTCCCCTGTAAATCTATGGGTAACACCCAGACTCCGTTTTATTCTGCAGGAATCGATCAAAAAGTTTTTAGCCTTTTAGGTGTAAAAAGGTGGAATTATTTGACAATAGTTTTGTTAAATAAAATCATGTTTAAGAAACAATTTTGTCACGATAGAAATTGATTTTCCTAAGGAACTTGAACTTCAAATATCATGTTAAATTCCATAAATTACAGTGAAGTAGACGTATGGTAGCCTATTTGTTATATAATCACTATCAGGTCTTGATTTGTGTAAATAAAGAACAACAATAATTTTGCAAGTACCGGTAAATATGCTGTTGTAATTGTCTGGATGCAGTCATTGCTAAGTAAACTTGGATGCATGATGTTATTTACGAGGGTCATTCAAAAAGTTCTACCTGTTGTATCATAACTTTTGTTCTATTTAAGTTAGCTACTTGAATATTGGCACAAATATAGCTAGGAATGTCGTCTATATGTGGTCAAAATATCATATCAATAGCTTTTCTAGAACTTTGCAGGTGTTCTGAAAACCATGGTAAGATTTGGTACACTTGAAACGGTCAAAATATGTGCAACATTTTGTAAACTGGCTTAAGTACAGTGAATTTAAAAGGCCATAATACAGCCATGTAATATTGCTATACAATAAAAATTATATGAAACATAAGAATGGACATATGATTGTAAGAGATGATTAAAAAACTGATCCAAACAGAAAATAATGGTCATCCACAAGCACAAAAATAATAGGAACAAATAGCCCATGAAGCACTATCAAAATCACTAAAGTATATACAGTTTAGGAAGAAACTGACTTTAAGAAAACAAGATGTAAAATAGTCGCATTATGAAGCTTTATATTTGAAGAAATTTTCATAGTAGATCACAAGGGATACTAAATTTAATTTGTGAAAACTGTGGTGTATCACCTTTACGTGTTGTTTTTCACATAAAAAACACACTTGGAAAAGTCAGGCTATAGAGAAGCACGCTATGCTGATACTCGTAATCTACAAGGGTACCAGACACCCTTTCAAATATTGGGATTCTGGGTAATTTCTATCAGTAACAAGTTTACTTCATCAGTAGCAAATTACTTGTTGGACTATTAGGTTCACTTTCATTCCAAATTTGTTCTGTAATTTGCAAGAATGTTGGGTATACAGATGGTTATTCATACATCAGCTGCACATATGATTTCAGGTGTGTGCAATGTCATATGATATTTCACCGTTTCCGGTGTACCAAATCTTTAATGTGGTTTTCAGATCACCTGCAAAAATCTAGAAAAGGTATCGATATGATTTTTTGACTATATGTAGAGCTGAGCTATATTTGTGCCAATTTTCAAGTAGCTTACTCATATAGAACAAAAGTTATGATACAACAGGTAGAACTTTTTGAATGGCCCTCGTAGATACAAAAATAAGTGATGATGCAGTTTAGGGCTGTTTCTTAGTGGCTTTAAATACAGCTGGGTAAATTGTTTTAAAGTAACTGCAATGATTCTTAAATAAATAAAATAAATGTATAAGTCCAAAGGATCTTTAGTGCACTATGCCTCAATGATATGTAAATCCATAATTATGGCCTCTGCACACTTTAAGGTGTTCTTTGACCACTGTGGCCCTAGTAAGCTTAATTCCAAACCAAGCATCATTTCAGATGCTGCAGCAACTTTTATGCATCATCGCTGCCCAGATCAGTTCAATGAGTTTTGTACGAGTTTTCCATAAAACAATCAGCAGTTTTGTTCCTTGTTCAAGGGAATTTCAGGCACACTTAACTTTTTGGAACCTGGGCCCTTCGGCACAGCAAGCGAGCACCTTACCATTTATTAAACTAACAAGTTACTTGGCTGCCTTTAGTGAAGGACTAAAATGAATTCGCACCGCAAGTGCCCCAAAAAGTCCTATATGTATTCAAAAGTTGTCAAAATCCATGGACTTGGGTCAGTTTTGCATGCATATGTAGTTTTATTGAATGTACAAAACTACAATAAGTAGTCAAAACCATGTTCTCAGCCAAAATTTCTCTTGAAATTGGAAGGTACTTGGTGTTATGTGTAGGTTCTGTCTATATTGCTTAGAAAACATGCACAAATTGAAAATCAGTATTCTCATTTCAAAATGGCAGTCAAAAACCCTATTTAAGGAAAAGTTTTGCAGCAAATATGTTAAAATATACTCTTTTTCCAACTGATTTTTCAATGAAATTTGTCTCAGACAAGCAAAGCATAAGCTCAAATGCACTACTGCACAAAATATTAGGTCCAGATGGATCTCACCCCCTTTTACAAAAAATTATATACACAAAGCCCATATGAATGCAAGAGTAACCCAAGTCCACAGTCTGAAATGACCCCAGCAAAGCATTGCAAGCACAAATAATATAGAAAAATCATGTTCTATATGGCAATTGGATTCATTAACCTACCCAGTGCGAGCCAAATTGACATAACTTAAAAAATTAAGGGTTTTTTTTTCCGGTTTTCTTAAAAAATACTCCACTGGACTTGGGTTACTCTTGCATTCCATTATTCATTTGTCAAGCTAAGTCTAGCTTCATTTTATGTCTTAAGAGTCACCAATTAATAATATTCAAAATCATCCATCAGGTTTTGCTATGTTTTTCACTGTCATTACTTCCTTGCGAAGGAATAATAATCAGTGACACCCGCAAAGAAAAAAACTATTTGGATCTTTTAGGAACAGGGTTCCAAACAACACACTTGGTAGACGCCGTGGTATACATTGTATATAATCAGAGTGCTAAAGGAAATAATTATATAATCACTTTTAAAGCAATAAATACAAGGGTGTAAAATTTGATAAAAACCCTGGATTCCAGCAAACACTCTTGCAGCACTGAATAAACATGATAACGAACAATTAGTAAACAGTTTGAAGTGCCGATTTCTCACTGAAAAGACTAAAGTTCATCTTAAATTGCAGTTTCATATTTGATGTAATTGATAATATTGACGTAAAACTCTGTTTCAATAATGTTATTGTGATATGAATATGATATTTAAAATATTGCAAAAAGATAACAGCTACCTAACAGCGGCTTGTACAATGTGGCCAAAACATTGTGAAATATGTATCGAAACCACTAAAAATATAAAAAATAAATCAAAAATATATCACACTTGCACTAACGATCCCTACAGCCACAAAAAGGTTACAAGAGAAAATCATAATATGTCAATGAGCGCCAAATTATAGTATAGTTGGTCATGTGACAGGTCCCGGGTTTGAATCCGAGTGCAAAATGCAAATTTTTGGATAGTATGCGTCCAGTTTAAAGGAAAATATTTTCTCACAGGAAATTTAAAGCTTTGTGCACAGGCGTAATGCCTGACCACTGAATCAGCCATAAATCGATAATTAGCAGAAAAACTCTAGCCGACTGGATATATAGACTAATAAATTAGTGTCACCAGGCCAATAAATCTCAAGTGTT
>JXSR01S009556.1:35529-55994 GCA_000969725.1 Ophiothrix spiculata
CGGGGCCCCGACAATAATTAGAAAATGACACATTTTGTCTTTTTTCTCAAAAACGCAAGCACATATGAAAGAATGGTTCGGGGATCGTAACATATACCTCTTGAGGATTCTTATAAGATAAAAAACTCCAATTTGATAGAGGTGACCTTGAGGGTGAAAAGTGGATCATGAATTGCCCCTTTAAGGACAAGAACAAAGCCAGTACATGTAGAAGGAATGATAGCCAATGAAAACAAAGAATATTATAAAAGTCCATGATGGATGATAGAATGTAAAAATCAAATATGTCACCTTGTTTAGGCTTTCGCCAAGGAAACCCAACTTGGTACTTGGTACCAAAACCAAATGCACATAAAGCGCCGGGCGCGGGACTCGAACCCGGGACCGCATTGGTGCAAGGCGAGGGAACTACCGCTGCACCAAAATGTAAGTTGATTCATTTAGAAAATAGATATATAAGAATGATTATGTTTACTAATACCACAAACACTTTGAATGAAACAAAAATATCAAACAGTTTTAGAAAAATGTGAGGTATGGCATTGAATGATCTCTCTCTGCTCCACGTTACATGGGACATTTGGTCCACAAACAACTCAGCCGACTCTTTCTGTTCTCACTTATTCCAGATGCCGAGGAAGGAAAACAATGCCATCTTCTCATCTCTTCTTTGATCTCTTCTGCTTGTCGCTACCGGTACAATTTCCAATAAATACTGTAAAACAGAAGAGTAAATGTGTCACATTTTTATAATAAATATCAAAGTTTTTTATATGTTAAATAGTTTTGAACTCTCATATTTATCATATAAAAATTAAAGCAAACATCCACGTCCCTGATTGAAGACCATTTCTATACATGTATGTTACTAACGTTGCTTACAGTGGCTTTATTTGACCAAAACAGTGTTAAAAAAAACACAGGATTTTGCAACTTTTTCTGTTTCTAGCCTTTTTCCTCGAAAATTAAGGTGGAAAATGCATGTTTTTGACCAGAATTCGAAGCGGGCCCTCCTGTTTTCCAAGCCAGTGACACCCATAGGTGACTGGGGAGCGATCAAAGCTTGAATCTTGGAGAAAAAAAGGTGGGACCAATGGCAAAACAGGTTATTACTTTACTTTTCTGTTCGATGTTCAAGACTTTTGGAGAAGACTGCCAAAGGTGATTATCCGCAGATATTACATAATGTAAAAGGTTGTACACCTCAATACAAAACAAAGCTATTTAATTTGCAAGTATTTTTGAGTTACCAAACTCATTTTCAAGTTGATTATCTAAGGTATGCTATACACATTAAAATGATTAGCGGCCTTCAACTTGTCAACAATCTTATTTCCTTCACAAATCTTGTATGCAGGCATTGGTCAGCCTTGACCACAGAAGGAATTTACAAGACAACATTGGTTATGGTCAATTCAGGACATGGATAGCCACACACCACTGGTGTTCATAATTTTCACTGATCTGATTAGCTAGCTGGACAAGCTGAATTTGTGGACTTTTCAGCAATATCTCTTTTCCTGGGGAAGGAGGAACATATCTACTACCAAACCCTATTGTGGAGGGAACTACAAAAAGAAGTTAGAGAAACATTAAAAGAATGGGAATTGGAAAATGATAAGAAATAAATCAACATAGTTGGCTATTAAATTGCTTTCAAAGACTGAAAAGTAAACAAACGCATATTATTATGGAGGGCCCCTCGATTCCACCTGATTTTGTATGGGATTTTTCAAAACACGTAGCAGTCAGTTCCTTTTTCTAGGAGATTTCCAGCACAATCAACTATGGGGGCCATATGGGTACCTTTTGCACTCTCTGTTGCTTTAACTGATTGAACTAAATTGACTGAACCTCTCTTGCTGGCTCTTGTGAGAAGACTGGTTTGTCCACCCTGTAACTAAATACTTGAATTATAAAATCATAAAAAAGTGTCTTGTAATGATCATTATTATCAGTGTTTTGAGTTGTCATTCGTTTCGAGTATAGGACTCATAATACAGTAACAGAGGTCCTGAGTTCAAGCCCAGATTGCCCCACATTTTCTTGTTTCCTTGGGCAAGAAACTTTAATTGCTCTCTGTTTCCGAAGTTATGTTATGCCATTGATCCCCTGTGCTAAATAGGGCCTATCTCATATTGGGACGATGTAACAGTATAAAAACCTGGTAAGGCAAAAACAAAAAACAAGTTTGTTTCCCGTGTGCAGTTTGTTTTGGCGTCATATATTTTGTGCATTTCATTTTTTTATTTGATATTTTAGAACACGAATATCAAAATAGCCAATTTGATAAAAAGAACGGAAAATTGCAAAGTTTTACTAAAGAAGTGTTTTCTTTTTAATAAAAACTTGAAACCGGACAGGTTTCTTACTGAAAAAATCATCACCCATGCCTTAACAGCTCTAGAAACAATACAAAAAATGAAAACAAAATAAAATAAAAAAACGCATTTCGCATTTAGGTTTTTTGACCACCTACAGGAAACAAACTTGTTTTTTGTTTTTGCCTAAACTACATATTTTTAGTATGAACCAATCTTACAGAAGTTTTAAGCCAATTGACATAACAGCAGCTACATTTCAATGTAGGCCTGTACTGTAAATACTCAGTTGCGGAACTATGTCATACGCGTCACATAAATCTAAAAATAACTTTGCATTATCTACGTCCGCGGTGAAAATAATCAATACTTAAGCCAGGCATTCCTTCATTATCCTTTCTTTTTTTTTGCGAGAAGGAAATCTGTGAGATGATGAGCTGTGTACATGTCATCTCTCGGCTGTAGGCCATATAAAATTGCGCTGTAGCAAATTCAGCCCTATGTAGGCCAGTGGTGTAAACCCTGAAGGATACAGGAACTAGTTTGTCTCTTGGTCTACTGTCAGCTGTTACATGTGGGCCAGCAAGCTGTCACTGATATAAGGCTGCTAGAAAACAGCACATTTATTCAAATATACATAGCCTCAGTGTCAGACCTTTGTGCTAGAAATGGTGAAAATTTGGTTGTTTTTTTATGTTTTTGTTATTATTTTTCATCTCAATATCTTTGCTCAGAATATAAGTGCCTGGGCCTATATAATTTCCCATGCTCAAACTACATAAAAAGCTAATAAACAGTTCATCGTCCCCGCCCTCACCAATTTTTAGAAATTCCAAAACTTTTTTATTTTTCTTCCTTTGCTCGATTACTTAATATCAGAAGATGGTTGAGATGTAAAAAGGCAATACAAGTGTTTGGGTATCATTCATAAACCCACGTAACATAATTTCTCCATGTTGGGGGTAGTAGGTGTAGAGAAATGAGGAAATAACATTGGCCTCCTCGTAATATGACAAACATTCAGCTGTTGAAAATGAGCCCAAAATGAAGAGTAAATTGCTGAAAAATAACAAATGATAAATGCTTCTTGTTTAGCAAAAACCTCATTTAAATCAACCCATCTAGAGCAAACATCTTTCAACTGCCTTGAATGGCACTACTAAAGAATTCAGGGATGACTCACTAAATTGATATGATATATTTAGGCAAAACACATTTTATCATCATACTTTAATCATGATTTGATCACTAGTTGTCCCCAAAAATGAATCCAGTTCCAGTATTTTGATCGTCAAAACAGCTGTTCTTGTCTCAGAATTACTGGCCAGTCATTTCTTATTCTGTTTCCATTGGCCAAAATATTGAGTCCATTACTGAAAAGTGAGTTGGAAAAGTAGGGTTTGGCTATGATTGAGTTAAGGCGAAATCATACTCGGCCTCCAAACAAAATTTTTCCTACCAAACATGTGGGCGTGACGTCACCAAATATTTGCCATCTAACTTAAAGTATGAACGGGTAGCAAACATTTGGTCCAATGTATATGGCAATTCAATAGCATGTGCAATCTAGCGCGAAATTTTATTTGGTCTCAACTCGGTGTTGACGTTATTTTGTTTGGGGTCACTCGTCATTTTGACGTCACGACCAAATGTTAGCGAAAAATTTGTTTAGAGGCCGAGTATGTTTTCGGCTTTATTGTAGTGAGTTGTTCAATAGGCCATAAATGATTCATGTGAGTGTTCGCATATCAGAGAGGAAATTAAATGAGAAACAAAAATGTTGATCTTTGAAGAGATTCATCTGAAAAAATGTAAATAAACTTTCAAAATAGAACTCATTTTACAACTTATCTAACAACTCGTGTTTTGTTAACTCATTGATTTAAAGTCCTCAATTTTGACAAACCCCTGTGTGTGTAAATAATTGCCCAATGCTGAGAATAAGATGAGTTTTCATAATTGACCAGTGGAACTAGATGACTAGCCAGCCAAGATGACTGGTCAACGCTTTGCCTGCTGCAGGATAGTTAACCCAATTTTTGAATTCTTTATAAAGAGGATGTCATCCTATGATAACATTAAATCAATCGAGTTGATATATTTATTCTGATGATGAGACTTGGTCATTGCCTCGAAAGCTTAACAGTTGAAAAATACGAGATAGATTTATGGGTTGTTCGTCATTGTTTGCAACTATTAAATTTGGCCACACCCCAGGTTATCAAAGCATAATTTTGCATAAATATTTTCAGGGGTCATGAGAAAATGCATTTCAATTCGGGAAAAATGTGATTACATCAATGATGACTTTCAACTCAAATCAACTCTTTCAGAAATTAAAAAAAAAAAGATTCTTTCAGAAATTGGCAGATAAATACATATTAGGCCTATATGTTGTATGTTTGAAATTTTGATCGATCTATCAGTGAAGTTCAGTCCACTTACATACCACATAAATTGCACCCACCACAAAGTAACCACAAGCGTTTCCAAGAGTTAGCTTTTGGGGCTGAACTTCCCCCCCCCAAAAAAAAAAAAATAAATTGTTATGTTGCCCTCAGCGACCGACCCTATTCAAAAATTTAAAAAAAAAATATTAGGGTCGGGAAAGCACCCAATTTTGATCAGATTGGGTGTTTTTTGAGAAAATATTTTGAAAATCATGGAAAATGCACCCAAATTTGGTACTTTAGGTGCTTTAAAAAAAATTTAAAAAAAAGACCGACCGACTCAATTTTTCAGAAATTCCACTTGAGGGCAACACAACAATTTATTTTTTTGGCCCTAACAAAAGCCTTTTTTTTGCTCCATCCTCTTCCTCACAGAATACTGAAAGCCCATCTGAACCTCTTTCCCACCCCTCTCACAGAAACATTTCTTGAAAAAACTATGGAGCATTGTTTTTGAGAAAATTGTACTTCCATTTTCATTATTTTCTGTTGTGAAGGCCTGTTCATATTTAAGTTTGTTCATATACGATAAATTATGTTAAGTGATAAGGCTCCAACAGGCCTATATATTAACATCAAGATTAGAAAAAATAAAGAACCAGCCAAGGTTGTCCAAACATTATCAATTTATTGTGGTCTAAAGAGAATGTCCAGAAGTTCATGGTCATTCCATAATGGTCAGTAACCCAACAACACATGGCTAAAGTATTTGACCATATCATAAATCATAGTGGACAGTGATATTAGAAGTATGCTGGGATTTCAAAATTAAAAACAAAGTGATTATGACTGGTGATATTGGGAGAAATAGATGGATTGGGGAAGATAAAATGGAGATGGATTATGGGAAATGGAGGGATATGTTAATGACTTATGACAAGCAAAAAGATGCATTTTGATTCAGATGTTACTCGTCGATTTATTGTTTTTCTCGTTTTGTGAAACTTGTCTTTCATAGGTCCATGAAAGTGAAAAACAAAATGTAGACTTTAGTGTAGAACTAGTATCGTTCCCCTAATCTCCCCTCCCACGGACCCAGCAATGAGCCTGTGCGCGCGCTGTCCGGGTGAAAGGTTTTGATTCAGAGAGTACCAGACATGTTATACACTATTGAAAAATATTACAGCCCGAAACAAGGGCTAGCTTTAGTGTCATGATACATTAGAGTAGTGAAATAAAATTTATTCAAGTCGCTATTTTGCGCAACCCAGCTTATTGAAAACATTCATAGATATATTCTAGTGCCAATGCAGATATGACTTTCTTATATTTACATCCAATGTCCCTTTAATTCCTGGACATGCCATCCCTTGTTGAGTATCATGAAAGTTTAAAAAGAAGCGATTTCTTCATTAGATGTTGCATGGTGTGAGTCGAGTGTGAAAAACATGTCGTGGGAACGAGATAGGAGTAGCTACATGCATATTGGATCGGGCTATAGTGTGTTTCAGCTAAGCCTCTTGACGGAAGTAGATTAGTCAGCAGATATACTGACAAATTATTTGTACGCGAGTGCGATTAGTTTTGAATTCCAAAGTGATTGTAATCCGATTATCAATACAATATTTTGTTCTGGTTCATGGTATTATGGATTTATATCTTGAATATGTACTCATGAGTATATGCAGACTGTCATCCCTTGAAAATTTATATTTATTTATATTTATAACATTCGGCTGAAAGCCAGGCTAATCCCAATAGTGCATTTGCATTAAATTCAAGGGATGCCTCCGTGGTGTGAAAGACAGAATAATGAAAAGAAATTTCGATTTTAAATGCAGGAGGAAACCGAAGTGCTCTGAGAAAACCTGCGAGGACGAGTATGAATCGACATCCAAATTCACGTACAACCTAGGTCGGACCGGGAATCGAACCCGGGCCGCAGCAGTGAAAGGCGAGGTCAGAAACGCTGCGCCAACCCGTCTCTCACGCCAGAGACTGCCACATAAACGCTACCGCAGTCCTTCATTGCTATAAAAAACAGGAGCTCTGTCAATTGCTCTCCTGAGTTTGATGAGGAATATTATGAGGAGCTCAATTTCAAATATTCCTGTATAAGACGGAGCTTTTGAAATGGTGGTGAGGAGCTCAGAGAAACACTCTTCTGGAATGTTGTTATAACGCGAGCTGCAGGAGCTCATGCTCCTCAAACGCGAAGGCCTGCTACCGTTTTAAATTTGTTCAAGAATCAAATTCACAATCAGTGGAATTGATCGCCTTATGAATGTGTTGATGACACCATTGCGGGTAATTTGGTGCAAACCAGTTATATGGTGTTATATAACCACTTCAAAAGTGAGTAGCTCAAGGAATTAGGCTAGATTTCAAAACAAACCAAGTTTTAAAAGCTCAACTGTGTTGTATAGCATGGTGAAAATCTATTACATTTGATTCAAACACATGATTTTAAAACATGTCTCAGAATTTACTGATTAGACTAATATTTGAAACTAAAACATCTTTACTGTTGCCCATAACTTTAACATTAAAATCCCTTTTCACGTCAAATATTTAGAATATCATAATTTTATCATATAAGTAATCCAACATTTCTCCTTTTCTGTCCCCACCTCATTAAAGGAAAAAGTAAAACATCTGCAGATATAATTCACATCAAATATGACAAAATTTTATTTTATCCGAGGCATTGACTTTTTAAAGACATTTCTTATTACATTAGTCAAGTCTTGTTTTGAGTCAGTTCATATGTTTGTTGAGATGAAAAGGTGTAGCATCCTATTTCAACATGTGTAATTCACTTTGAACTTATTGACCTTGGCCTCTGAAATGTATTTTGTGAGGTTTAAGCCTTAGGTTGCTTCTTGTTTACTCTACAGAGACAAACGAAAGTATTCAACTCTTGGGATGAGGCTGATATGGAAATAGAAAACAGGTTTACCAATTAATTTTACATTTTTGCCATATCTCCCAAACTATAAATAATTTGGGGGTGAAATTTTGATTCATAATCAGAAAAAAAGGGTTTTAATTTGACATCAAAAAACGCATTACTTCCAAGTTGAGCCCTTGGCCTACACCTTTTCTAGAAACAATTTCTATCAAAAGCAAAATGGAATCATACAGGTTTCAAACATTTTTAAATCATTCATTAATCACAATTTTGCTCTGAGCTTAATTTTTAAATTTTTCAGATATATTTTATCTATTGAGCTTTGATATTTGACTTTTCATATGCAGGAACTATCAGATTACATGTATGGTAAAATAGAGTTTACCAACACTGAATCCACACAATGCCATTTTTGTCCTGAATAAACTATAGGTGAGTCATGATGGACTAACAGGAGTGTCATGAAAAAACGTGAGTTGTGTTTCCCCACAACGAACAGGTAAAATGCTAGATGAACCCGGGGGAGGGGGAGGGATGTCTTGGATAAAAAGAGTGGGGTGGATGTTTTTCATTAAGTAGTAGGTAAAATGCTATTGGCAGATTGGTCTTGGAAAGGTCACAAAATATTTGAAATAGATGTTTTCCATAAAAACAGGTTAAAAGCTGGGCAAATTTGGGAGGGTTTTACTTGGATGTGGAAGTTTGTAAACAGGTTTTGTGGCAGTGGTATGTTGAGTATTTTAACTTCTGACAAAAAGTCATTCTTGATCATGAAAGTTACACCCAAATTGTTTGAACATGTTTTATTTGGGGTAACTTGTCTTCATTATTTGACATTTGTCATGTGTGGCCACAAAAGCGTGTTAGTGGGAAACCAAAACTTTTAGCATAAATTGCAAGATTCAACCCTTTTTTTACTTGTTGATTTTAAAGGGGTAATTTGTGATTCGCAGCCTCATCCTTGAGTATATTGGTTGTCTCTGTCAAAGTTCAGATTTTTAGCTACAAAGTTTAATTTCTAAGACTGATTATCTATTACATATCCGAGTCCCATTTTATACAAAAGTATTCTTTTAAAAATGAGACTTTTTTATCAATTTGTTAAAATAGATGGAAAACCAAGATAAATGTGTAATCATATTGACATTTTGTTTGAATCTGTGATAACATCCAGATAAAAAAGGTAATGGGAATGTCCTGTATTGCACATGCCGAAGTGCCCATCTCTCTTTTGAAGCAATTTGCCCATCTTTCTTTCAAAGCAATTTGGCAAGGATGAATTGGAAACCGAATAAGCCATCCAAAAATAACCCCATGCCTATAAACCTTTTTCCAAAATCCATTCGGAAATCTCCGAAACATTGATCACATGGCCATTTGTTCAATCAATCATGTACAAGCTCATTTAGTATGCATGATTTCGTCAACAAAATTTTCCGATAATTCTCTGGCATTTCAGTGCAATAAAAGTGAAAAATAAATAGAACCAGACCCCTACATTATTAGATATACTAATTCTGAACAACTTTTGGCTGATGGTACCACAAGCTCACTGACACAAAGAGTGAAATTTCCATTTGAAATCGGCTGATTAAGCTTAAAATTTCAAGTCACATCAGGGCGATCACACTAAAAGTGACTCGATAGTGCTAACGCTAATTACAATTTCGAATTCGTACGCAACCGGTTAACGGGAACGCGAACTTAACATTCTGGTTATTGTGTTGAAGAGTCACTTTTTCTGTCGTCAATTGCCGGAAAGTGTAAAATTAGCTTCGGAAATTCTCTGAAAGTCGTGTTTTGAAAAGGTCTATTATTGCATGATGCTATGGCACTTTGCGTGTTCAACGTCTAGACGTCTCAATAACGAGCACCCCTTCTCTCTGGTCCGAGATTGATACTCCTCTGAGAGTCTACATGTTAAAGTCAATACCCACAAGTGGACATGTTGAAAAAGAAAAGTTGAAAGTCTATATGTCTAAGATTAAATATTGATATGGCCATTTGAATCATGTCTTCTCACAAAGTAGAAGGTAAACGGTACTTTTGTTTCTCAAAACGAAATCGCTTTGTATTTTGTTGAAAGTAGGTCGCAAAGTGAACTTTTGAATAGCTAATGTAAGTGCAATGTTAGTATTGTAGCCATGTGATGTTAGGCCAAATAAAATTAATTGTTGTGTTGCCCTCAAGTGGGATTTCTGAAAAATTGAGTTGGTCGGTCGGAAAAATATTTTTGTTTTATTATTATTTTTTAAAAGCACCTAAAGTACCAAATTTGGGTGCATTTTCCACTTATTTTCAAGATATTTTCTCAAAAAACACCCAATCTGAGCAAAATTGGATGCTTTCCCGACCCTTATATTTTTTTAAATATTATTGAATAGGGTCGGTCGCTGAGGGCAACATAACAATTTATTTTTTTTGGCCTTACTGGTGGATAAGCTTATTTGGTTCTTAAGTATGTTAGAACTCATGTTAAATTCAAAGAATGTTAGCTTTTTGCTGAATTGTGTATAATGTCAACATGAAAAGTGTGATTTTTATTCCAAATTTGAGCCTATTTCCATGTCTGCGGCAGAACCTCCAGGATAAATCTATGTCATAGTGTTGATTTGGTCTAATTTTTAGAAAACCACATGTACGCCCAAAAATGCGAGACCTGGGGCCAATTTCAATAACATTTAGCGATAGTATTATATGATTTTAGCAATCATTTTTGGAGTTGGCGATTATGCCGGAAGTTAGCGATCATCTTTAAAATGTTAGTTAAATCGGCTCTTGGAAAGGTCTAGAGTAAAGACATCATTCTTTTGTGTGTTAAACTCTCAAATTCCTCTTATGAATTTGTCATATTTTGCATTTTACCACTCTGAAAGTTAAGTGCCATTGACAGATTTCAAAATTTTCCTTTTACTATTTCAAGACCAGTGATAATATCATCACAAATTTTGTTTATTGATTACAGGGTTAAACATTATTCTTGAGGTTTGAAAAATTGTAATTTAGATTAATAGAATTTAAAAAATGAACAATATAACATTTGTTAAGCTTTTCTCAATTTGTTGAGATATTTCTCAAAAATCACATATTTTACCAATTTCCTGAAAAGTATGAATTCCTTGCTCGTTCTTCAAAATCTGCAGAATTTGACTATTTTCTGCAGTACGGGCAAATGATATCTGTGGTATAAAGACCTGCAATATTTTTTAACCTTTGGCTTTAGCCAAACTATACTGCAAATTTTAATTTTATTAATTTATTGTGTAATTGTGATATGAAAATATTTCACAAGCCCAATATCATATGATTTTGATTTAAGAAAGTTTTTGATGCAAATCCAGCATATCAGACTTACAGTGAAATAATTATCTTAAAGAAGTTGTATCTAATTTTCTCAATTTTTCTACCAGACATTTTCAGACATGTTAAATCATATATGCAAATGAATTTGTGCAATATATAAAATTATCACAATACAAATGATATCTAATTTTCTATCTCATAAAGAGTATATTTTCCACAATTTCTCCATTCTGATTTGACTTTTCAAGCATTTTTCCTACAGACACTTCCAAGAACAAAATGACGCGTCTTTTCAAAATTACCAATTTCTTTCTTGCTATACAAACAACGAAAGTAATAATTTGATAAAATATATACATGAAGATCTATTGTATTGAATAAAATATTCTTGCATTAATTTTGTATAAATTAATTTCGAGTGGAAATTCATTGGTTTAGTTAAAATGATAATGTGCCAGTGTTGTGACAAGGAAAATTCAATAAATTCTGCATAGCGTGTGTAGTGCAAAATTCATACAATGCACAGACATAAAAAAAAAATCCTGATATATATTGTATTTTTTACATAATGTGGAATTGTATTTGAAGATAAAAATGCATTTTTTACTTTATGGGTAAACTCTTTTGTTCAGAATAACATAATGAATAGTTTATGGCAGGTCTCTATGGTATTTAATGTTTTTTTATTTATTGATAAATGAAGTTCTAGATTTTAATGATATATATCAGTATTGGCTTGTTTCCAAGCAAATAATAAGTATATTTCTTCATGATTAATAAAACTTATTTTATTTTATATCTTGGTTTAAAATAACTGCAATTTTTCTTTTAAAAAATCTGCCATTTCAGAATTAAAGCAGATTTTTCATCCAATTTTATTTCCGAAACTGGTGTAAATGAAAAATATAGATTTTGAAACTCTTACAAACTTGTCATTAACAATTTTAGAAGCAATTTAATTTAACAAAGGTGTATATTTTTTGAAATGGTTTTCCCCGAAAAATCATTTTAGAATGGTCAATTTGTGAAATCAAATAATCTTGAAAATATCCTGGGGAAAGTATTCACTGTGGGGAAATTGGAAAAAAAAAGTCAATAAAAAAGAAGAATTTTATGTTAATTCACCAGTCACTCTTCGATCATCATGGTCATAAAAGGGGGGAGGCATTAGATTTTTAGGGGTGGGGGAGAGGTTGGGAAGTTTTGGGGGAAAAAATCTTCCAAACGCAGAAGAAAATAAAATACCCCCTGAACATGGAAAGGGGGAAAAGCAGGTAATTTAGAAAAAAAAGTTCCTAAATGGGGTGCAAAAAAGAACCCAACACCGAAACTAATTTCCTACCCCCTGAAAATCTAGCAGTGCACCCCTAAAGATACACAAAATATTGCTCAATGTTTTGGGTTGAAATGTGTTAGTTTTAGTCTGGATGTTATGGTTAAATTTTGATTATATGAAAATTTATGAAAATTGAAATGCATTGGGTATCGTATTATTTAATTTTCATTAATAAGTTATTTGCCTAAAATTTTACTCGATTTCTATCTTGTTTTGTAAAGTAAACTTGATGATCTATAGGGTATTAATAATAGGGCATGATTACCTGAAATCTAACACTCCTTTTACTTTTGAGTTTCGCCGAATAAAGAAAGAAAGGGGATTTACTTCCTGTTCTTGGAAATGGAGCTATTTATGCCAAATATTTAGAACAGGCCATTGGTATTCATATAGCATTGCCTGGGGTTAATTTGTAAGTCTAGACCTGGCTTTGACAATAGCAAGACCCAAATTTGTAGTTTTTAATTTAAATGTCCATTTTATACTTTCTTATAAGTTGTGTGAACAGGTCAGTTGAAAATATGGATGCATAGAACTGTAATGTGATGGAATGTCACCAAATTATGGCCTGCATAAAGATGCAAATAGTCTACTGTACCGAAAAATCTCTTTATACAAGTTTAGAAACAGTATTAAAATGTAAACAAAATGAAAAGAACAACTTAAAAAATATTGTCAAAAGATCAAAATTCTCAAAGAAAAAAAAAACTTTTTTAGAAATCCGAAAATTGGCGCAGTATACTTTTGTACAGTAAAAACTTTTTTCCAGTTTCGAAAAATAGGAGCGGGCGGTGGAGGACAACCAAACAACTTTTTGGGGGGCCTTACACACATTTTGTAAAGTGCTTAATTTTGCAATTTGAATATGTCTCAAATTTATTCCTTTAGTCATTTCACATTGCCAAATTTAATAATTACAGTCAAATTGCCGAATTTTGAATTCAAAGATGATTCTTTGTAAAAATACATCATATTCATAATTCTGTTTAAATAAGCTACCCATTTAATTAAGTTAATTTAAGGGAGCATGGTCCGATCTGTAAGAATCTAGTTTTCAAATTTATATAATAGATTATCAATTAAGAGGTTTTAGATTCAAATTTCAATTTAATCAGTTCAAAAAGCGATTCTGTATTTAAGAACTGTCTATCGTTACATAGCTGCTCTATCCAGGCCTCGGTGTCTAAATTGAAAAATGGTTACAATATTTAAAATAAACACATTTTCTCTTAATATTTCCAAACCAAGACATGTTTACTTCTGTAAAACTACACATGGACAATGAGAAAATATGAGAAATACTGTTAAAACGAAAATCTTGAAAATGTTTGAAAAAGGTTGAAGGAATCAGTCCATATACCTTTAACAGTTACACAAATTAAAAAAGGAAATACTCAAGTTCAGATGATTGAAATATATTGGAACAATTGGGATTAATTAGCATAATAAAAGACCTTTATGTTCACAACACTCTTTTGTACACAGTCACTGAAGGCCATTGTAATTTATTTCCAATGTTTTTTTAATCAACATGTGAAAAGCAGATCATATATTAACATTGATAAAACAAAAGACAGTTGTTAGTCACATGGGCATTAATTTATATGTTTGTTCCACCTGCATTTGATGGACATTTGAAAGACAAAAATCGAAATTTGAAATATATTTTCAGAATTTAACCCAAAAAATGCCTAAAATGCTGAAATAGCATTATAAAGCTATTTTAAGTCATTAGATATGTTCAGCCCTTTGGCTCTTAGCATGCCTTATGGTCACTATGACTGGTCAGTTTGACTGGCTGTCTTGAGCAAACTCGGCCAAAAGCATCGCTGGTCACTGCACTGTATAGCACTGACCTTGACTTGACCTGGATTCGGGACACAGGAGCCTTAGAGACAGTTCGATGACCTGTTTATGATGTTATAGCTCCCTCTATAATCAGTTGATGAATTGGTGGTATATTCACATGATGGATATTTTCGCACTTGTTAACGAGCTGTCTGTTTTAGTGATATATATTATGTCATAACTTCCTCTTTGCTTAGTGGGGTTATAAACACATACTAAGCCAGTTATATTTAATAACAAGTGCATTTGATAAAGATTTGATATATAAAATAAATTTTATTTCAGTGAAAATTTGTTGGTAATGGACATAACATTGAATTTGTAGCTTGGTGTAGTTGGTATGCCATGTTGTGTTGCTAGAAGGCAGATTAGTTGATAGTCATGCTAGGAGACTGAGTGGAAGTGGCAGGGGAGCAAGCTATACAAGAAGCTACTGGCAAAGCCACTGGTGAAACAAGCAAAGCCGCCTTGTACTTGGGACTGAGTGAACTTGGCGTGACAGTCGTAGTAAACCACTCACACATTGACAGTGTCATCGTATTCATTCACTTCTAACGGGCAAATAGCAAGTGTAGTCATTCACATTAGTATCAGTGGAATGAACGCAGTGACAGTAAGGCATAATTTATCTAGTGTGCATTGACACGGCCACGCAAGTAGAAGGCTATAATACAACATAGGGACTGACTGTCCACACACTGGGATTCCACACACACTATCTTATCTGTGCAATACAAGCTAGACAGTGAGACCAGTTATCTAGGAATCATCTTTATACACGCTGCTTCCAGTAAGCTTAGCCAGGAAAAGTGCTCCGTACGATCAGGAAACGCAACTCATGTTTTAGGCTTATTCAACACCAGCTGGACTTGACTGAAACTGCACTTGGACGATAACTTGACTTATATTTAGGATATTTTTTAAAGCGGAGGAGATATGATTGTTGACTGAATGTTCTATGCAATGGGAATATTGTTTTCAAGTTTGAGGCTGCAGTAGTATTTATCATCAGAAGCTGCAGGAGGAGGAATTAGGATGGATATAGCAACAAACATGAACTTTCTAGGTATGTTTGTCAATTGAGACTCATACATGGCAGCCCGGGGAAGGGGGGATATTTGAGTTGGAGAGGGAGGGGCCGATAGAGCCATAAAATCCCTACCCATCTTTAAGGGAGATATTTCTTCAAAAATATGTCTATTTTTCAAAGATTTCACTATTTTCTGTTGCGAAGGCCCCCAAATCACTAAATTTGGTGGGGCTCAGCTAGAATAGTTGACCCATGTTTACGAAATTTTGGGGTAAAAAAACAGGACCCAAGTTAAAGGATTTCTTGTAAAAAAATGACCAAATATGTGAGTAACACCCCTCCCCTCCGGATGACTACCATTGGTTGGTATGAGAAAGATATTGTTTCATGATTTGGAAAGTGATACTGTTGATGATTACTACCGATATAATGTAATTAGTAAAAATTATAATTTTTGTTCTTCTCCATATTGGCTACTTGTAGAGCTATGTGAAAAGTACTGGACTGATGTAAAGTATTAACATTTTGCTATCATTTAAATGTCATAAATCACAAAATTTAAATGCTGTATGGCTTAGAAAAAACAAGTCATGATGCAAGTTAATTAAATTCAGACACAAATTGACATGAACACGAACATGTCCCGCAATACCTGTTCAACAGTTTATCAACATTAATTGAGAAAAAGACAAGAATACACAATGGATTTTTTTTTTCAAATGAAATCAAATTGGTAGAAACATTTAATTAAAACCTGCAAATCAAGCTTCCATACTAATGCCTTCAAAAAGCAAAATATTTCTATTATTCTTAAAATGATAAAATAGAAACTTACACGCTTCCATATTCCTCTCAAAACAAGAACATAGTCTATTTCAATAGCAAAAACAACAGATTACATAACTCTGTAACCTGTTAAAAAGCTTGTCACCTGTCCTCTCCATAACTTGTCACAAATCCTATCCATAATTCCCTCCCCTCCCCCTGATCAATTTCCCATAACACATCCACTGCCTCATAACTTGCCCTTTAAACATGGAAAAAGTTCAAAAGCGGATAAGTATATTGTGATTTTCTTCATTTCTAGAGTTAAATTTTATCTTTTTTCAAGTTTTCAAAGAAAGATTTCAGTTACAAAAAAGAATGATAGTTTTAAGTATAGCTTTATTGTAGAGTTTGATTTGCAAAGCAGAAACATGATTTTACTCATGTATCTGAAGTGCTTAAATGTCATGCCCATTTGAGAAACAAGTGTATCGAGATAATACAGTGTGGTTTGCTGGGAAAAGGAAAAAAGTTAACCGATGAGTTGTCATGAAACAGATAAAACATTTGACTCACATTTGACATATTTGTAACCAATGCCTTATGCATGCTCTGTCTCAAATATAAAAGCAAATGGAGTAATGACTATGTTGTGTCCTCTGATCAAGAGCTTGTAATGTCAATTATCATGGGTTGTTTGATGCATTTGTACTAATGTTCTTAAGCATCTGGGTTGAGCTCATTCTCTGTTTCACATGGCCAAATTGAACTTAAATGTTGCGTTTCATGTCCAGCCTAGTTTCAAGTTTGAAGTTCAGAAATTCTAGAGAAACCAAGCAATTGCCATTGTTTTTTTGATGGAAGGTTAGTTTGATGCATTTGTATTATGCATCTGAATTAATATTATCCTCTGGCCAAATAAGAAAAATGTTGTGTTGCATGTCTGAAGGCATTTATGCAAAGATTTAATCCATTGATTCACAATTTCTACAATGTGACTGATAAAACAAATATTTTCTATTATTTAAATTTGGCTACCTTGTGAAATTTAAATGATCCTTATATTAGTTTATATTTTAATAGTAAACATTGGCAATAAGTAAAATTAAGATGCCACATACATAAGGCAGAACTTGCAAAGTTTTTGAAATTGAAAATGCACTAATATTTATTGATGAAAATATAATTTAAAACATTTCATCAGCACTCACATTTTTTGGTCGAATCATTTATTGCTTTGCAGTAAACAGTGGGATATTCTGTATTTAGTTTTGTGAAACTTAAAACAGTAAAATTTATCAGTTTGAAGGTATTTGATTTTGTAACATTTGAAAAGTTGAATTTATCAGTTTTGCAAAGCATTTAATTTTGTGAAACTTGCTTTTAAAAGTATGTTTAGTGTACTTGCTGTCAGTTTGTTAGGTGATGTTCTTAACGTGTTTGTCATTCTGAGCGTTGTGTATCCAACAAGTGCAAAATGTCTCAAGAGCCACAATTGTGTGCTCTGTGTGTCTCAAAAAGATCAAATTTCATTGTTCTATAAATCTTTCAAATTTATATAATGAGGTCAGTTATTAAACAACTGATGCAGATATTTGTTTCAAATTTTATAAAAGGTTGAGTATCATATTTTTGGACTTTTTGACATGAAATAAATTTTTGTTGAAATATTTCTAACAAAATGTGTTATTCCTATCAAAAGCTCATAAAATTAGAAATGTGATTTATGATGTGTGTCACAATTTTCTTTGTTTTTTCCTAAAAACTCTGATCAGTTTCGATCATGATTGATGGACTGAAAGGAATACCTTCATTTCCAAGAATATAATGTATTTTAGTGCATGTACCAAATTAGCAAATATTGCTCAAAGATGATGAATTGTTATATGGCATTAGTTGATTACAAAATTTTGAATTTTACTAATAGCCGACATGTATCAAATCCATATATCCTTGCATCAAGATTGGACATTTAAGCTTTGAGATAGTGTTGCTGATATATTTAAGGATACTACTTTACTAGGATTTTCCAGACATATCACAAGGCAAATGCATATGTTTGTATCTGTGATGATGAAATATTTTGAACAAAATATTGTTCTTATCAATAATAGCTCTTGGAATTAAAAAAAAATGAAAATATACTGTAGGGCTCTATTCCACAATTCTTTGTTTTTTCCCCTAAAAATTATGATGCAATATCGATCATGATTGATGACCAGACAAAAACAACTTCACTTTCAAGAATAGAAAATAATCTATTTTGATACATGTACCAAAATAGCAAATTATATCAAATTAGCAAAGATGTTGTTTTGGCACAAATTCATTTACAAAATTTTGAAATTTTACTAATAGCTGACTTGCAAATCCAGATATCCATTCACCAAGATTAGAAATTTTAAAGCTTTGAGATAGCGTTGCTGATTATATGGATGCTATTTTGCTAGGGGTTTCCATAGACAAATCACAAAGCAATGCATATGTGTGTATCTGTGATGGTGAGATATTTTAAACAAACTTGAAATGGAAAAAATAATAATGTAGGGCTCTATTCCACAATTTCATTTGTTTTTTGCCTAAAATTCTGATGCAATATCGATCATGATAATTGATGGACAGACAGAAACAACTTCACTTTCAAGAATAGATTATAATCTATTTTAATTAATGCATGTTCAAGTTAACAAATATTTCTCAAAGATGATGAATTGTTTTGGCATTAGTTGATTCCAAAAAAAAAAATGAAATTTAAATGAAAGCAATACTATAAAGTGTTGAAACTATGAAGCGCCCCCTGTCACCCATGACTCTTGATTTTTTGGGGCTTATTGGGTTTGTTTTTAGTGGATATGAATAGAACAATTTGGTTCAAAGATGCTTACTTTTTCTGTTATGCCATTTGTTGAATTAAATTCACGATCCCTAATTTAATTCCACATGTATTAGAATAAAAAAACATGCATGCGCTTTTTATTCATTTTTGTTGTGACAAAACATTTTTGTTCACAAAATACACTTGTAAACGCTTTTAGATAGTCACATTCATTCATTTTAGGTGTTTTTACTAAAACATTTTTGATCAAAATCTTATAGTATTGCTTTAACAAATCCATATTCTTGTACAAAAAAGGAAGCTTTGAGTAAGCTTTGCTGATATATGGATGCTGTATAGACAAATCACAAGGTAAATGCATGTGTGTGTATCTGTGATGCTATTCCAGGTGGGAGTGATGGGTTCTGAATACGATGACTCACACCAACACGTTTTTTGAAGCCATTTTGGATCAATTTTTCAAGACATTTGAGTGTGTTTGGAGGAAATATCTGTCAAATGTTGATTTTCGTGTGACTTCTGAAGGAAACATTTGTTAGTTTATCATACTTATTTGTACAGTACTCTGACAGATGTGAATGTCATTCACAGTAATGTTGATAAAATTTATTCACAGCTATGTTGACAAATTTTATTCACAGCCATGATGACAAATCTTGAACGTACTGATATTTGTCAAAATCTGTTTGGCATTATAATTATATGACTCGGGTTGAAATATTTTATTTTGTTTTGTAAGATGCCTATTTCTTGTTTCTTGAAGAACATTTTTATTGACCAATACTATCTTGATTTTATTAGAGATGTTGTTGCGATCTCCCCATCGGGGATACTATTAAAGGGACTAGCCTAGATTCTTCCCACTTATTTTTTACCTACATATTTTTTTACTTTAATCGATAGAACATGTTTATAGTAATATAACCTACAAGTAGTTTTCCATGATTTTGAGGAATATTGGAGAAAATTGCAATTCTTTACCTACTTTATTTTTTGTTGCCGGAGACAAAAAGTGGTGTGAAAACAGTGTTTCTAGTTTTAAAACTTATAAAAGATCTTGTTTCTACACCTGTGATGGCCAAACAAATTATTTTTGATGAAATTGTTTCTCTTTTAATATGTATTGAATAATGTCTAGAGGTTTTGTTTGATATTTATCTATCTGAGGTAGAAATTTAGGATTCAGAAACACAGGATAGTCACACCACCATCAAAGAACGATATATTGCAAATTAGTTCTCTCTCAATTTGAGCCATTTGTATGTACATTTTTGCAGTTTTTTTGACTTAATTATACTTTTTAGCTATATTTAGAGTATTTCCATAAGTTGTTAATTCTAGGTGGAATCTAGGCTAGTCCCTTTAAGGGTTGAAGATTTAGAATTTAGGTTGTGGGTTAGGTTTAGGGTTGGTTTTGGGTCAGGATTTACGTTTACTGTAAGATATTAGGGTTAGAGTTTAGTTTTCAGACTGATTGGGTGAACCTGTTGTTGAATTTTATTTATTTTGTTAATTTTTTTCAATGTGTGTTATGTAGCCCAGTCAAGCTTCAGTGAATCGGATGAGCTAGTTTTCACAATATGTTGGTCTGCTGCTTTCAACTAATTGGTATTTTTCAATCAAATAGTCCTTTTTTACAGTTCAAGTTTGCTTTGGACATAATTAGTCATAATTACAGGGGTTAAGGATGTCATGCATGTTAAAAAGGTTTCAGATGTAGATTAA